>CAHIKZ030000375.1:612500-657500 GCA_903632075.3 Acanthosepion pharaonis | reverse complement strand
TCTATTTGGTAACGGCAATGGTAATATTAGCCGTTTAATTATAAGGAAATCTTTGGTATTCGTCAACCGAACAGCCAGTACTATTTTTGTTGAAATTTTTACTTGTTTTTTTTTATTATTATTATTAAAACTATTTTTCAGGAAAATAGGCTAATGAAGGGCAATAACTGATACCAACCTGTCCAGCACAGACAAAGCGTATGAAACTTTAAGTAATGTACACATTCTAAAAAAAAATCAGGAATCTATCGACCTTTCAAGTTTTACAACACATGAAGTTACTGATATATGCAAACTACTAACGTCCCACCCTGAGGAATGGACAAAATCACCGTAGAGTTCAATAAGATTTATACTAAACTATCTGGCTAATTGCACTTAACAACTAATCAGCTAAAGGAAAATTTAAAGATTAGCACACCACACCCTGTTACTCACGTTTAAGCTGCATTCCATTCACGTTTCATTCGCTTTATCGCATTTATTATTACAACCGTTTTTCCCAAGAGAAGCGACGTTTCTATAAAGACTTGTATTGTTTCTTATATCTTTAATACTTGTGTGCAATTTTTAAAGATATCTTGCAGAAGGCAGACATATCGTCGCAACATTGTTAAACAAGGTGTTTTCTTTTCTTAAATCGCTTTCTTCTCTCAGTGTTATAACAATAAGAATAAGAATAATGTTGATCGTTATTGCTTCAGTTTTTTAATAAAATGAAATAAAACATTTCCTCGTGAAATTAGCTAGTACATCACTTGAACACTTTCAAGAGTTCAACAAAATTGGATTGTGGATAATAAAACAGCTCTGAAGCACTTAAATTTCCGCACTCTACATGCATTTTCACACTAAATATGTATTCAAAGATTCTTGGTAAAATCCAAAGAAGTTTCTTCAATGTTATCTGCTCCAGTCACTTTCCCACCTTTCTAATATAGCTTCCATTTTTTTCTATAAATATTTTCAAGCTAATTTTTCTGGGAAGTTTTACTTTTGGATACTTCCAATTTAAGAATTTAAGCGCAGTGTTAGATTGGCAGCTACTCATCGTCTTACAGTTTAAATTTCTAGATGTAACCGCAAGTTCCACGTTAGCAGTTTTTTCTCTCGTACTTCTCGCTTGTGGAGATTTCTTCCGGTTCCTTGGTTTTCAGTCCACTTTGATCTTCAAAAATTAAATCGTTATCTTCAAGCTTCTTAATTTCTTTTCTTTTATTGTTCTCTCTCCCCTTAATAATGTTTTTACAGTGAGGTTCACCATGTACTAAACCCAGAGGTGACTCGAGCTAGATGGTTACAGTAAGGGGTAGTTTATGTGGATAGGAGGGGAAAATAACGATTGAGTCCCAGATAGAGTCTTACCACGCCCCGACTGCGAGAGAGAGAGAGAGAAAGAGAGAGAGTTTGGAGCGTGGAAAATAATCTGTCACCTATAAGGATTCCGAGACGCTTCTGAACTCTCTTAAGCCTGGAATGAGGACTGGGCAGCCGCCGCCCAAATATGACAACAGTACTCGATTTTTAACCTGATCTGCTTTTCTTTTCTCATATTCTTTCATACTCGGTAACCACTTACATTTTATTGGCTTTATTGTTTTGCTTGATGTGAAATTATAAATAAATAATCCTAACCATAAAAGGCCTGGAAGGAAACTTCCTATAAATATGTAAAAGAACTTTAACATTAAGTGGACTTCAGAGGTATAATTTCCTGGAAAAATAATTGAAGAAATGTTTATGAAAAAAGTTTTTGTAAATTTAAACCGACAGTCAATGAATGCCAAATGTATAGAAGCGGCTAATATTACCATTACCATTACCATAGCAAATAATTTTACTACAGAAATGCATTGGTAAAAAAAATTACTATATAAATATATTGTAAATTATTTTACTATAGAAATACATAGGAAATTATTTTACGAGAAGAAAGCATCGGAAATTATTTTACAACAGCATTACGGTTACTATATCAAATAATTTTACTTTAGGTACTTTTTCAGTCATTTTATCGCAAACAAGGCAGCAAAGCCACTAAAATGCAGATGATTGCTGAGTGTGAAAGAATATAAGAAAAAAGAAAAACATTATGAAGGGACGAGAACAATAAAATCACGGGAATTAAGAAGACAGAAGATAACGATTGACATTGCATTTTATTTTTTGAAGACCAAAGTTGAGTGGAAAGTAAAAATCCGGAAGTAGGAAGTGCGAGAAAATAAACTGTTAGCATAGAACTTACGGTTACATCTCGCCATTTTAATTTTAAAATGATGGGATCTTGCTGTCAATCTGGTACTTCGCTTAAATACAGCATTTATAGAAAGTCAGAGGAAAACTAAATTACGGCGGTGGGGAAGTGGCTAAAGGGACTCTTAATATATGCTAGGAGCACCAGATCAGATGTGGCAGCAATATTCAAAGCATAATATATGTAAGATTCAGGTGAGAAAGATTATCTAGTACGACACAGTGAAACGAATTTTCCTAGCAATTGATTCAATATAATCTTTTCACTTGCACTGCAAACGATTTTGTTAAATGAATGCATTGGAAATCATTTTACTATAGACATTACATTGGAAAATATTTTACTACAGGAATGCATTGGAATTAATTTTACTATTGGAATGCGTTGGAAATGATTTTACTATAGGAATGTATTGGAATTGAGTTTACGTTGGAATGCAATGGAAATCATTTTACTGTAAGAATGCATTGGAAATTATTTTACTATAAAAATAAATTGGAAACTATTTTACCATAGAAATACATTGGAAATGTGTTTGCTATAGGAATGCATTAGAAATGATTTTACTATTGAAATACATTGGAAATTATTTTCCTATAGGAATACATTGGAAGTAAGTTTATTATAGAAATTCATTAGAAATGATTTTACTATAGATATATATTGGAAATGATTTTACGCTAGGAATGCGTTACCATTCAGTCAGTTACTGTATGAAATAATTTAAATATACGCTTCGACGATCATGTCTATTTTGATTCATGACTGACTAGGCAGAATTTTTCCTACATTAGGTTACCGTTTCCTTCCGCAGTAGATTGGTTACTAACCAAGGCTATAGGACCCAGTCTGTCTTGCTATTCAACACATAGCTTAGTGGAAAAGAGAAAGATACATGCCTTTCCCAAGGCTATTTGAGGGTAGATGATTGTAACGAAACCGACGAATCTTATTTCAGAAATTCATTGGAAATGATGTTGTTATAGAAATGCATTGCAAATGATTTTATTACAGAAATGCATTACAAATGATTTTGTTATAGGAATGAATTGGAAATGATTTTACTATAGAAATGCATTGCAAATGTTTTTACTATAGGAATGCATTGCAAATGTTTTTACTATAGGAATGCATTACAAATGATTTTGATAAAGGAAACCATCTGAACTGATTTTATGACATGAATTCATTGGGGAGGATTTTACTCTTGTAAATTTTAATTTCCCGAAAAAAATCTGTTTAAATAAAAATAAAATCTTAGAAATTTCATTCAATTGTATGTCGAATGGTTTTGCCAATGAATGCTGAATGCTATCTGTGTGAGAATGACTAATTAAACAATTACCATTATCAGTGCGCGTATTAATTAATTGGCTATTATGTATTCGTAGGAAAACCAGCAGGTGGCCAGAAGTAACCTAATCATCAACATTATATACCACTTCGGCTTCTGTGTATCAACGATTGCTCTTTTGGTTGCCCTTGGCATATTCCTCGGATTTAGGTAAGTAATGATACACCTTAACACGAAATAGAATCTAACTTGTTTATCAAATATTTAAAAATCGGTCTTTATGTTAAAGATACCCATTAGGTATTGATATAATAATAATAATAATAATAATAATAATAATAATAATAATAATAATAATATAGCAAAATAAATATATACCAAAACAAGTTGGCCAAAAGAAATTACATGGCAGATACCTAAAAAGAATGAAAGGAGCAGATGTGGGTCAACAGAAAACACATTAGTGGCTGATGAGCACCGGGTTGAAAGGTGAAGCAGAAAGCCAAATTATTGCAGCTCATAACTATAGCCTCGCAACCAGATCCTATCACTGTCACATAATCAAGGATAGAACTAACCCGAAATACAGAAACTGCGGAAAATATGATGAAACTGTCGACCATATTACGTCCGGTACTAGCGAAAAAACAATATACCCACAGACCTAAGAAGGTAGCGGCATGTGTGCAATGGAACATATTCAAAAAGCACAAAATCGAAACCACTGAGAGATGGTATTAGCAACAACCGGACATAGTTACCTAAAATAACGATGTAACTATCCTCTGGAATATGCCAATTCAAACTGACAAGGAAATAAAAGCCAACAGACTTGATATTATTATAAAAAACAAGAGATTCAGGAAGTGTATGCTTATTGACATAGCAGTACCAACTGAGAGAAACAACTTGATAAAAATTATCGAGAAATTGTCCAAATACAAGGACCTGGAGATCGAGATTAACAGGATGTGGGGCCTGAAATAATATGAGCTCTGGGCCTCGTGAGAAAAGAAATGGGAAATTTTACTAACAATGTCCCAGGTAACATCAACATACAAGTTGCCCAGAACATCACCCTACTAGGAACATCCCATATACTAAGAAAAGTGCTATCAATTAAATGACAATTGTTCTATAGGGCCTGAGGACCATAGTTTTGACCCGGCTCTACAGGATACAAAGCAAGAAACATAGCATGCACAACTGATATATTTCCATTTCACATGAACTAAATAGTAATAACTATGTCCATAAAGTGAAAAAAGAAAGTGTTTAGTCATCTTTTCTACATGGATGATATCAAACTCTTTGCCAAAGACGACAATGAACTGAAGAATATCTTCAATACTGTAAAATGTTTCAGTGATGACATCGGTATGGATTTCAGATTAGACAGATTAAATTTGTCAGAGATTAAAGAACTGGAACAAGAACAAGCTTATAGATAACTCGGATTAATCGAAGGAGAATACAGCATTCCGAAATGAAGGAGAAAGTAAAAACAAGAATATCATAAGCGTTTGTGTCTTATGTTAAATACCGAATTGAATTTTCAAAACAGAATATCAGCCATAAACACTTTGGCTGTCCCAGTGCTGCAATACAGTTTCAACATCGTTAATTGGACAATAGCTGTCATTGAGCAAATGGATGTTAAATCAAGAAAGCTTCTCACTTACTACTGCAGGCATCGCCCTAAGGCTGATTTTGATCGTCTGTATGTGCAAAGATCCGAAGGAGGCAGAGGATTAGTTCAACTAGAACTTTTTTACAACACCACAACAAGTGGTTGTCACAGATATCTGGAAACTACTGAAGCCTGGACGATGATCTGTGTCAAAGAACACGAAAGAAATAAGAAGACGCCAACAAATCCAAAAGGAAATTTCAAGTGAGCGAAGAAGTGCAAGTAATTCATGTTACACCTATTGCAGCTGCAAAGAATCTAAAAAAGAAAACAAGAGAAAATGCAATATACAAAATGCAAAAATTATAGCAAAATAGGCCTCTTTATGGTCAATACTCTGCCTGTAGCAAACAAGTTAATGTAGATAAACCCCATACCCATTAGTAATTACGTAGTGCGTGGTTAACTGAAACCGAAAGTTTTCTTCATGTTGCACAGGACCAATACTTGCTAACTATAAATTACAAAGCACACATAATGAAAAACTATTAAACCCAAAATGCAGATTTTGTGATAAATATCTAGAAACAATTGACCATATTATATCAGGTTGCACATATTTAGCACACACTGAATATAAATCCCGACATGACAGCTTGGACCAATATCTGTTCAAATGACTTTTCTGGTTAGACTTTTCTGTTATCAAACATCCGATCCTGATGAGCGTTTGAACACGCAATTTTTGCGTCGTCTAACCAGATAAGTCACTTGAACTTTCCTTGACTTATCGAATAAAAGATAGATATAAATATATTCTGAATAACCTATCACTATCGGCTGGATAATATTAATTTTATTAGAAAAGAATTCTTGACTTAAAATTTCTAATTATTCGTCTTCTCTCGTTGATTTGTAATAAGCTGTTGTTATTATTGTGAGATTCCTTGAGAATGACGCAATAAAAGCATTTTATCATCATATATTCATGTTTCCTTTTCTTTTCCGCTTCGGTTGAATTGTTCAAATTTTCTCTCTCGGCAGGAATCTACGATGTCTTCGTAACAAAATCCATTGCCACCTTATAATGTCATTCATTCTACGCAACACTATTTGGATCACAATGCAACACAGTGTTGAAAATGCCATTGTGTACAAGCCACACCTCATGGTAGGACGAACAATTTCTTCTCATTCTCTTCCCCTCTTCCTCCTTCTAATTTTCTCCTTCTTCTTCCTCTTCTTCTTCTCCTTCACATCTTTCATTTTCCTTCTTCTTCCTCTTTTTTTCTTCTATACGTTGCCATCGTTATTGTCTTTCTGCAATATATACGTACAATGAAATATGTTTTTCTTTATATTTCTTTCCACATAATTTACATTTTCCACTTACGTCATATTATTTGACTTCATGTGATTATTTCTGTGCCTGTCATCGACACAGTGTCATCAGCGTAACTCCTAGACAAGGTAGTAAAGTAAACGAATACAGAATGCCTGGCCGTTAGCAATTGGAACAGCCTAAGATGCAAGCTATGAATTGGAAACATCAGAAATGTAACTATCTGAGACATGTTCACAGAAGTGACAACGAAAATCAATCAAAATCTTTCTGATTGTGTGATACAGACACCTGATCATATGTGGTGATGTAGCTGGCTCCAACTGATGTTTGGCGACAATCGTTGTCCCATACCGGGCCGTGTTCGTCGTGTCGCTATGTTCATCTCCATGTTTGTTTTCAAGCCAATACATCACAGTCAAACTCTGTCTTTTACTGAAAATCAAATCAGCCGTCTGTACACCAGGAGAAAGAGGATTTTTTGTATTGTATTAAACATCACAACGCATATAGGCGATATTTGATACCTTTTTTGTGTCCAATAGGGAAATTTTGTTTCCAGTTGGGAAATGTTGCCGACTACTTGTCGGATACGGAGATGTGAATGTGACGGACTTCCCAGTTCTAGCATTTGCAGATCCACGTTCCTACCAGGTGAAATATATCACTGGAGAATGTGGGAAGGAAAGAAATCCTTTGTTTTATTGAGAAATCTCGCCTTCTTGATAAATAGTGATTCGTCAATTGGCGGGTCAATGAATAAGCACCTTCTTTTTTTTCTTTTTATTTGGGACTTGTGACCCTCAATTAACCATATCAAATCTATCGTATTTAAAAAATACGATGTTTTCAACACAAGATTTTTATATTCTAATCCGTAATCTTAGTTTATTCTTCTCGATTTTACACACACAGTACTACAATTGTTGCATTTCTTTTACCTTAAGAATTCCTTGTCATTCAAATGTTCCGACTTAAAGCTGAATTGAACTATTCAAGTATTGGGAAAGAAGCCTATGGACGACAAATACAGCTCATCCGTCTTTGATTTCAAAGAAATTCCTACTAAGGTCCGACAATAAACTTTTAGGATTCATATTTAATCCAAGTGGGAACTTCTTATGGTAACGTCTTCGAGAATTCTAAGATGGGCTTTAATGTTAATGGCGTTTAAATCTTGATATTGAATACATGAAAGGCAATGCCATTCCACATGTAGACTCTTTGTCTAGATTAATGTTCATTGCTTCTAAAAGTGTGAAAGAGGAGATAAAAAATTTTACACAGGGTCGAAACTGATATTTTGTCGATAGACAAATTAGATGAGAATACGATGCCAGATCCCACATTGAACAGTATATTATTCAGGATGAAAAAATAACAAGTGGAATAATTGCTAACGAATAGAAAGGCGTTTTAAAGAGGTTAGACACAAGTTAACCGTAGAAAAGTGGTTCCGCCAGAACGCAAAGAGGAGGAAAATTATATCAACACATACATGACGACGTTCGTTACGGAATAACGTCTATGCAAATGAGATTAAAGGTAGAAGCATAATGACCAGGCTGTTCTACAGATATAGAAGAATACATAAAAAGGTGTAAATGGTGCAATGAAAAAATTCAAACGGACAAAAATACATACCAGGCTTAAAGAGTTCCAACCTTGGGACAGAGTACGTATGGATTATACCCATGTTAATGGAGTGGGATCATTACTAATACGGATAGATGGGTATTCAGGCTGACCAGAAATAATACAAGTTTCCAGCAAAATAATTTCGACCGTGAAACAAGGCTGAGTAATGGAATTCCGAAAAGGCTAGTTTTTGACAACGCCCTAGAGTTCTGTGACGAGGAACTATGCCAAGAGTTGAACAAAAATTTGATGCAAAGCTATATAAAATCTCACCGTATAATCCGCTATTAAACGGATTAGCAGAAAGAATGGTGGAAACTATAAAAAAAAAACTGACTGAAAATGTGTACAACGGAAAGAACATTTAGAAATGTTTCTTTCTAGATCGTTACTAAGCTTTAGGACAATACAACATGCTGGAAGATCTAAACGTCTGTCCGCCTTCAAGGGTTAAACAAATTAGAGGCCCATTAACCATGTCCTATTCTATCGACGAAACACTATGGTACATAAAGAATAGTGAATCTATGCTACGAGAGGCAAGATTCATAATACTAAGTGGACAGGCCGCTATGATAACAGAAACAAATAGAAATAGGATATTAGCGCATGCAGACCAAATTAGATTGCAACACGATAGCTATGAAGACATGTACAATGAGTCTTAAAGTAATGAAGGCGAAAGTATCACGTGAAGGCAAGACGGACGAGACATTGAAATCCAGAGTAATATAAACTCTGAAGATGAACAAGGGCAATTGTTGAAGGAACAGTCATATGAAAAAAAAGAAAAAGCTCCCACAATAAGTACCAGGAAATAGTGAATCTATTCTACGAGAGGCAAGATTCATAATACAAATTGGACTGACCACTATGATAAAAGAAACAAATAGAAATAGGATATTAGCGCATGCAGACCAAATTAGGTTGCAACACAAATGACCCATATCTAGACATTCTCTAAGAGGGGTTCAAAAGCCAGATTAAGTACCAGGGAAAATAAGGGGATAAAACCTCTTCGATACCGGTAAATATGAAGTCACAAAGACTATAAATACATATGAAGTCACAAAGATTATAAATAGCTACAGCTATTACCCTTGAGGCAGTTGAGTGCCTACTACCTCCTGTGAGTCAGTTACACAGCACTACAGAAAGTAAGAAAGAAAGAGCGAATACATATTGATTAAATAGAGATTCGATTCTGTCGGTAGATAATATATCCTGATAGGATTCCTAAGCATATTAGCATCGCCACACTATACAGGTAGGATAAATCCGTTTAGAAAATTCATCCTCCTTCTGTTTTTGTCTATCCATCGAAGTCGTTCTCTATACACACGCAGGCAGTTTATTCTCAATGGAGTTGACGGGTGACTTGAATTAATTTCCCAAGCAAATCAAGTTTTTTCAGTAATTCAGCTGACACAAAGTGGAAAGTGTATATTGAATAAATTGTTAAGTCTGTAGCTAAAAAAAGTTGGTTCACTCTGTCGTGAAGAATTTTTTTTTCTCGCCAAACCTTATCTTACATATTTATAAATCTTCCATTAGTCTTTGCTTGAAATACTGATACCACATCTGGTCTAGTGCTCCTATTTGAATATTCTTATTAAAATCCAAAGAAGAGTCCTAACACACTGCTGTACCTTTTCTATGAATACCTTCATAGAAATTGGTCAGATGAATTTTCCCGTATGGTACCTATACTTTATTAATTTAAGCGCAGTACTGGATTGGCGGCAAGGTCTCATCATTTTACATTTTACAAAAGCCCATACGTAACCGTAAGTTTTATGCTAACAGTTTCTTCTATTGCACTTCTCACTTGTGGAAATCTCTTCCGGCTTCTTGCTTCCCAATCAACATTGATCTTCATAAATTTAAATGCAATGTCAATCATTATCTTCTATCTTCTTAATTCTTGTTCTTTTATTGTCCTCTCTCTTTAACGGTAGTTTTTTTACATTTTCTCTAACACTCATTAACCACTTGCATCTTTGTGGCTTTATTGCCTTATTTGGGGGTAAAAGTATTAAAAAATCCAATTCACATAGTTCTCTGTATTATACCTTATCAAATCACTTTGTGCGATCCATGCTATAAGTTTTTTTTTCTGTATGTGTATTGCTTACTACCATTACTAACATAATTTAGAGCACCCCTGTGATACAAATGCTTCCTTTAATATGGTTATTCTTTTACAAGATGAAAATGGTTTCTCACGACATGATTACATCTTCTTTAATCATTATCTAAAGTTGACATAAAATTATTTATTTTTGTTAACCATGTTCACCATAGTCTAGGAATATAGAATACAGCGCAGTATGTAATCTGTTCAATGAAACAACGTTAAAGATTAACACTCACCAGAAGCGGTTTGGTAATTCTTCAGTCTTCGATATCAAAGGCTGGCAATGCATATTCGGAAAAAAAAACATGGCCGTCTTTATACACGTCGCATTGAATATTTTGAGCCTTCTGATTGGTTAACTCTTCTATTTGTGAACTATAAAATGAGTCAGCTCATTTTGGCTGGCTCACTAGTACCAAAAAAATTCCAACACAATTTTCATATACGTTTTGAATTATATATTTCTCTAACAAAGCTAACGTGATTTGCCGCGTACATTTTTATTTTTAGTCAGATCAGAGCAAAAATGAATTAACGAAAAGAGTTACATGATATCTGTCCTAGAATATGGCAGTGAATACTGGACAATCTCATCAAAAATGAAAAAGAGACTTGAAGCGACAAAAATGTGGTTCTACAGAAGAATCCTGTGGATGCCATGGACTGAATATATGAATAACTATATTTTGGGGAGGTTGGAAATAAAAAGAAACTAATACTCATAATCAGAAAAAAAAAACAGCTGAAATTTCAAGAACACATAATGAGGAAAGAGGGCTTGGAAAATCTGATACTCAGAAGTCTGATTGACGGCAAGAGGAACAGAGGAAAAAGAACGTATGACATACTTAGTGAACTTAATTAAATGGTTGGCGATACAAGGTTTAGGAGTAATAACAAAACGACAATATTTAGGAGAAAATAACAAATCGACAATATTTATTAAGAGCTACAAGGGATAGGAAGATGTGGAGGGCCTTGAACGCCTACGTCCTGAAGGGATACGACACATACAGAAGAAGAATCTGCGCTGGAGCTTCCCAATCCTCACTTTCCAGCCTCGACGGAATTCAAATGCGTTTACGCGACTTTGTGGGGGATGAAATTTTCCCACAGACAAAGCGTCGCAAGCTAACGCCGAATCATGGTGGATGGGCATTCCCTCAGAGAGGCTCCTTCTGAACGTCTATTGAAACTTAAGAGTTCATAATAGACTGAACAAATTATGCCACCAAAATCATCCTATGAATTCTTACATTGTCAATGTCTTTGAAAAGTTTCATCAACGTA
This sequence comes from Acanthosepion pharaonis, assembly GCA_903632075.3. NCBI lineage: Eukaryota > Metazoa > Mollusca > Cephalopoda > Sepiida > Sepiidae > Acanthosepion > Acanthosepion pharaonis. The sequence goes on along the minus strand of CAHIKZ030000375.1, from coordinate 645,915 downwards.
TGCAAAATGCTCAAATCACTTTAGTTGTTATGCACAGAGAAAAATCTGGATGACCAGAGCCTTGGAGCTTATTTCTCTTCTGACCTAGCCCGGGTGGCTCAATTGGGGAAGGACTGGCTTGTAAAATTCAATATAGTCAAAACCAAACTAGTAGCGCACCATCATCAACGAGCAGACCCCGAACTGTCATCTATCATCATGGATTCGTGTTCTCTCAAGGGGGCTACTTGCCTTGAACATCTATAGAGACTAAAGCTCTCCTCAGACCCCAAGTGGAACTCATATACCGGATCTATTCCTAAAGATGCTTCATTGTACCGCTCCAGTAAGTATCTTTCTCCCCTTGTTATAATCTATCTTTACAAGAGCCATATCAGACCAAAAATGGATTATTGCTGCAATATATGGGCTGAAGCTGCCCATTTCTGGATATAGTTCAAAAATCGCCTATGTGGCCTTGTCGGTGATGAATTATTTTCCACGCTAACAACCCGTTTTCAACAGCCGAAACGTTGCAAAAACTCTCACTGCTTTATCGCTACTTCCATGACATGTGTTCTTACGAGCTACATTACTTATTCCCACCATCATGACACTTAGAACTGGGACCCGCCATGAACCATCCGCATTTCCTTCGTATTCCATTAGTAAGAAGTAAGTATAATTAGGGCAGCTGCTTCTCAACAACAGCTGTTTTGTGGAACCGACTCCCAAGAGGATGCTTCCCCAATCAGTACAATCTTGACCTCTTCAGGTGTCGGATTAACCGTTATCTTTCTTTCATAGTCTCATGAACTTCACTTCTTGCATTTTCTTTCACCGAGACAACACCACACGGTATGCCTCTACATTGAGTGGCTCTTGAGCTTTATATTGTGTAAAAATTAATATTAAAGAAAATGCTGTTTCCATGGAAATTGTTCAGAAGTGCTGCAAGTTCAGACCTTCACAGCTAATATCTGTCATGCCTTGTTCAATGGGTTTAATTATCCTGATTACCCTTGTATTCTAATGAATTGGTAAAACACACACAGACATCTTCTTACCGAGAGCCGCTATTTATAGAACAAACTCCTGAGAGGTTGTTTCCCTGATCAAAACAATCTTAACTTTAATTTACGCCCACATCACGTAGAAACGCCGTTTTCGTAAGGATCATCGAAGTTAAGCACTATCGAGCCTGAACTGAACATCGATGGGTGACTACTTAGGAATACCAGGTGATTTATGTTTGTTTCTGCGGGTGGTGTAATGGGTAACGATTCGGAATTGGAAATGGGAAGCCAGGGTTCTATTTCCAATCGGGTTCGTTATATTCTTTTACGCGCAAATACCTTGCGAAAGTTATGAATCCACCTCTCACCTCTTGCCATAGGTTAATTAGTGAGGCTTGTATCAGTAAAATTATTATCTCCAAAATAATGTTTCAATCTAAAACAAAATTCTGGCTTTTAATAACCTGTAAAAGATTGATAAGCCGTATAAAAAACCAATGTTGTTTATAATTTCATTAGTTTGTACCGTCTTGGCCAGTAGCGATCTTACCTCTAACTTTAATACACTGTGTCGTCCTGTATTTCATGTATTATATATTTTCCTCTCTTGTTGTCATGTCAGAGCTCTCCGATATATTTAAATCTTTCTGTTATGTCTATTCCCTTTTTAACCGTTATGCGTTTGTAAACAGCATAAGTTCTTGTTTCTTTTGGCTTTTTTAGGCTTACCTGCCCTACCTGTGTTCACTTTCTGTCCCTGCACACGTCTCGTTGAACCGTTCCTCTTTTACTTACTTACATCTATTTCTAATGTTTGTTTTTTTTTTAATTTATTCATCATTCTATTTTTTCTCCATTCGTTGACTTTATCTGTTGCCAGTTTCTTCAATTATTTCTAGAATTTCTTTCTTGCATGTTCACCTCTTTTACCGATGTCACTTGCACTTCAGATAGTGTCCCAGTTTGAGTCAAAGCTCTTAGATTTGTTTTTGACTATGCTAACCAAATACTCACCTCGCAGCCAAAAATGTAGATTGTCATAAAAGATTTCTGAATGAACAACATTTTCAATAAAAAATATAATTTTACAAATTCTTCTTTCATTATACAAAGACGGCTTGAATTTTCTATTCTGCACATGGCTACGTAGAGTTGAACATAAGAGAAACATATAAATATTTTTTAATGCTGATATTAAGAAGAAGAAGAAGAAGAAGAAGAAGAAAAAGTAATAGGAGGAGGCGAATGAGAAGAAGAGTAAAGAAGTGGAGAAGAGAAGTAATAATAATAATAATAATAATAATAATGATAGAGTACAGCCCGCGTCTTACAAAAGGCTTTATCTATTTAAAATATGCGTGATTTTTTTTCAAAATTACTCAGTAGAAAATGTCATGATGCCATTTTTGTACTTAGGTCTGGTCGGGACCCGGAAAGAAATGAGTACACACCAGAAATCAAAGGAAATAATAATAATAATAATAATAATAATAATAATAATGTTTTCATGAGTACAGCCCGCGCCTTAGAAAGGGCTTCTGTGTAAAATATGTGTGATTTTTTTTCAAAATTACTCAGTCGAAAATGTCATGATTCCATTTCTGACCATAGGTCTCTGGTCGGAAAAAAATAGAAATCAAAGGAAATAATAATAATAAAAAACCGAAAACGGGAAAGCACCAGGAATAAACCGAATAGCCAAGTTTTTGATGAACATCTACCTAGCATCCACCAAGACCTTGCACAGGCATACAAAAAATCTCCCAAATGGTTCACATGGGGATTAGCATACATACTCCCCAAAAGAGAAAAGACGCAGAAACCGAAAAACTATAGGCCAATCACTTGCCTACAAACAATGTACAAAATCCTCGATTCTATCATAACCGAGGGAACATACAACTTCCTTGAGAAAAAACAATTTACTCCTAGCAGAAAAGAAGGGATGTAAAGGGGGGAATTACGGGTGCAAGGACCCACTAATTATCAATAAAAACAATATTGGAAGAGGTGAAAACAAGAAAAGACATTTATCGATAGCATGGATCGACGACAGAAAATCGTTCTACAGTGTACTGCGCTTATGAATAGAGAAGAGCCTAAAAAATATACAGAATATGCTCTACAAATTCATAACGCGGAGCATGAAAAACTGAAAGACTACTTTAAACCTAAGACATACAAACGGGTCATTAACATTGCGACCAATCAACATCAAAAGCGAGATCTTTCAAGGAGATTAATTGTGAAGACTACTCTTCAGCCTTGCATAATCACCACTCAGTTTCCTACTGAACAACTATAGCTACAGATACAAGTCACAGAATGTCAAACTGAATAAACTATTCTCTATTGATAATCTTAAAACATTTGCCAAGGATGACAACGAGCAGAAAAATCTACTCACCATTGTCAAAACCTTCAGTGAAGACATTATAATGGAGTTCGGAATCGACAAATGTGCCAAAGCCACCTTCAAAGTTGGTAAACTAAGAAATACAGATTTAGACATTGATATCAACAAGATTAAGAAACTAGACTAAAATGTTACATACAAATACTTAGGAATGAATGAAGGAGACGGAGGACAATATTCAATTATAAAGGAAAAGACCCGAAAAGATTATAGGAGGGTGTGTTTGATACTAGAAAGCGAACTAAATGGGGCCAATAAAACGAAGGCTATCATCTTAGCTATACCAGTAGTACCATACAGTTTCAACATTATTAAATGGAAGTTGAATGACATTAAAAGACTGGACGCCAAGACCTGAAAAATGCTTACCCTTATGAAGATGCATTGCCCGAAATCACATGTTGATAGGCTGTACTTACCAAGAGCTTTAGGAGGCTGAGGTCTAATCCAACTTGAACTAACTCTAAAAACTACAACAATCAGATTTGAAGCATGCCTAACAAAAATCAATAACCCCCTCCTACAAATAGTAAAACACTAAATCCACCCCATCAACAAAGAAGATGCACTCATCAATAACAACTTAATATAACTGAAACCCTACATTATTTACATTATTCGGACTATTGTCCTCATCTTTCTCGCCATATTTATCACAACATTTCGGCCATTGTACGCTCTGGCCTTCTTCAGGTGGTTGGAATTTCAAACTGAACCCTTTATTTCGCTCACTGTGGTAGACTGTTCTAGTCCCACGTGCCATGTTTGATGGATGTCAGTTATCAGCTATCTCCTGTTAATTTCCCTCTGAAAGTTCTCCACTGCCTTAACCAGGTATTGAACTCACACTCTTTGGGTCCTGTCACGGGATCTAACCAACGCATTTATCCACTGTGCCATGTGTCCTTGAGGACAATAGTCCGAATAATGTAAATAATGTACATAATACCTCATCTCAGAAATATAGACAGATAACTGAAACCCTACCAATAAAAACCGAAGTGAACACCATCTACGTCAAACAAGTAAAGCAGAAAGCAAAACAACTTGGCCAAATGAAATTACAAAAAAACTAGCAGGATAAAACGTTGCATGGCAAATACTTTAAAAACGAAAGAAGACGATGTGGACCAACAGAAAACACATTAGTGGCTGAGAAGCACTGGGTTGAAAGTTGAGATAGAAAGCCTAATTATTGCAGCTCAGGATCAAAGCCTGGCAACCAGATCCTATCACTGTCACATAATCAAGGATGGAATTAACCTGAAATGAAGGATCTGCGGGAAATACGATGAAACTGTCGACCATATGATCTCAGGATATCCGGAACTAGCAAAAAATGAATATACCCACAGAAATAACAAAGAAGCGACATATGCGCACTGGAAGATAAGCAAGACGCACAAAATCAAAACCCCTGAGAGATGGTAGGAGCACCAACTTGATACAGTTACCCAAACTAACGATATAAATATCCTTTGGGATATGCTAATTCAAAATGACAGGGAAATAAAAGCCAACAGACCTGATATTATCATAAAAGACAAGAAATTCAGTAAGCGTATGCTTATTGACATAGCATTACAATCTGCGAAAAAACACCGCCATGAAAATAATCGAGAGAGTGTCAAAATACACGGACCTGGAGATCGAGATTAACAGAATGTGGGAAATGAAGACTGAGGCAGTACCAGTAGTAATCGGAGCTCTGGGCTTCGCGAGAAAAGGAATGGGAAATTTTAGTAAGTGTCCCAGGTAACATCAACATACAAATTGCCCAAAAGATCGCCCTACCAGCAACATACCATATACTAAAAAAAGTGCTATCAATTAAAGGATAATTTTCCTATAGAGCGTAAGTCCCACAGTTTGGAACCGACTCTACAAAGCAGGAAACATAGCACACAAATAATAATACTAATTATAATAATAATGGAAATTAAAGTAACAAGAAACTTTATCCAGAAATAAATGGTCAATACTCTGGCCGTTGCATATAAGTTGATGCAGACACACCCCATACCCATCAGTGGTTACTTAACACAAGGTTAAAAGCGGAAAAAGAAGATGAAAAAGAAAAATAAGGTCAAGGAAAATTGGTTTGTCAAAAAGAAAGGAGCTGAACACAAAGAACAAATAATTAAGAAAATACAGATTTGTCTCGATACATAGTTTGAAGGAATGGCGTTTAAATCTCACATACATTCAGCTTATTTTGTGATGCGATCCAAGTTTTTGTTTCTCGATGCTCCATTATGTAAGTTTCCCAATATGGTTGGCAGTGCTCACTTAATGGTGCACACTTTGGAATAGGTACAAATGCAGATTCACCCGACAGTTTGTACTCACCAGAGACTGCTGACTATTACGCATGCAGAGATGTATGTAAATCTGAATAATTATAATAACGTCAGTGGCTACAGGTCATACCGAAGGTTTTATTCTTGCTGCACGGAACCAATGCTTGCCAACTAGAAATTACCAAGTACATTTATTTAACAATTCTGTTAACCCGAAATGCAGATTCTGTGAAGTATCCAGAAACAACTGGCCATCTTTCATCAGGTTGCACGGTGTTAGCATCCTCTGAATATAAAACTCGGCATGATGGAGTGGACCCATATCTGCACTGGAAAATGTGTTGCTTTTACGGGAAGAAAAACTATAAGAAATTGATATGAATACACCTAGTTCTGGTTACAGAGATTGGACCTCTAAGAATTTTACGGGACTTTACAATTTACACAGACAGAACAATCAATGCTAATCGCCTAGACATCATAACCAAAAACCACAAAAACAGAATGCTCTTTCTTATTGACATGGCAATCTCTGCAGATTGTAATATATCTTTGAAGGTCTTCAAAGGATTATCAAAATACAAGGACCTTTAAGTGGAAATCTCAAAATGTGGTATCAATAATTCCAGATGTATTTGGAAACCTCGGATTGATTAGAAATGTTCCAATAGGCGAATTGAAGGGATTTCTGGTAGTCCATGTCTTAATGAAATTCAAAAAAATTGTACTCACAGGAACAGCTCACACATTACGAAGACCTTTATCAATTGTAAAATCTGTGCGGATTCAGGGGTTTAATTTTTATAGAAATGATCAGTGGAATATGTCATGAAGCCATTTCTGACCCGGCATGAAATGTGTATATAACAGAAACTCAAGGAAATAATAATAATAATAATAAGAAGAAGAAGAAGAAGAAGAAGAAGAAGAAGAAGAAGAAGAAGAAGAAATAAGATGGGCATGAGAAAAAATGGTGGAGATTAGAAACATAATAAGGAGAGAAATAATAATTAATTCAGCATACTTACTATTTTTTCATTTCTTTAAATAATTCGGTACATTTTTTAAATCTAATTAAACAGATTAGTTTAATGGCGAACGGAAAGTGAAGACTGGGCAGCTTCCGCCCATATGTGGTAGCATTACTTCATTTCGGCCTGATCTGGCTCTTGTAAAGGTAGAGGATAGCACGAAGAGTTGCTTGATCGGCACAGGGGACCGCACATTTTAATGTTAATGGTAAAAGCTTGGTCGTTTTGTTGTAAGGTGGATACACACAGGCAAAATTTAGCTTCTCGCAAATTTATAAAAGATTAATAGATATATGTTTGCAAATTGTTTCTTTCTGGAATTTGTTGTATTTAATGTGGATGTTAATTTAGGTTTTTGTAATTTTATCTTCAGTTTTCATTTGACTGACATATGATCGTTACTACGTGACGGTATGTTTTGAATGTATTTCTAAATCTTTTACTGATTGTTAGGTTACCTGGTTTTTATATGATGATCAGGTTTTACCACGGCTTCGGAGTTCTTGAAACCAAGTGTTGATTATTACTTTGTTGTTCGCTATGCACAAATGAATCCATTTCTTTCCTCGTGTGATCCAAGTCCATATTTGTCAATTATTTCATTATGTTGTTTTTGTCTTTACTCTTGCATTTCGCTCCCCTACAATTCCATGTATTCTTTCAATGGATTTGGGCCTGAGCCAATATGTCTGAAAAAAAAACTATGTGTTTCTTCTCCGCTTTTTGACTCTTGTGCATAAACTACTATGGCGGCTGTTATTGAACGACTCTCGTTTCAATCTCGCTAGAAGAATTATGCTAGTATCTCAAAACATGTTTCCTCTTGTCTTTATCTAATATTTGATCGGCTGCGCTTTTGTTTTCCTCTACACCAGCAAATATAATTTTCTGTTCACTGCTTGTGAAGGCCGCATTGTTTGTCGATCGATTTTCACCTACTCCCAGAATGTAGATATTTAGCGTTTCCAGTTCCGGTTTTCCATTTTCTAACGTCTTACATTGGTTCAATGTCCCTGACTCCATATTTATTTGGCTTTGTTTTGAAAAGTCACCGGATGAGGTTTAGGCGACACCCCTACCTATATCTCTCCTTACTGGGCGAAGCGGCAGTACAATATGTATTGACTTCTTTTACGTCGTTTTTCTACTTTCAAGGTCATATACAGACATGATTGTTCATTGAATTGACAATGGAGTGGGTTCCCGTTTTTCTCCACGGTGACTTTATCGAGACACTACCGTTAGTTAAGTAACCGTTGATCTCATAGAGTTCATACATCTTTCTGATAGGATTTAAAAAATTTAAAAGGTGTGTTTACGATCTATTAGATTATCTTATTTTAAAAATAGCTATTATGATTTAATCTTCATATTAGATGGTTACATATTACGTCAAATGGCTTTAGACTCTGTCTGTTGAACCTAATAGATGACACTCGTTACTACACTTCGTAACTATCGAAGAAAAATTTTATTTGTAAAAAATGTAGAACATTTTGATAAAGTATCCTGAAAATAGTTTTATTATTCTCATCACGGTCATTTTCAAATTGGTGCCACGTTCAACAAATTGAACAGAAAACAACAATTTTGAGAATATACATTTTACTTCATTATGAGTTAACTGTAAAATGGTTTAGGGAATTTTCATTTGTATGATGTGGCTAAAAACAGATTCTGTCTTGACAATATGAAGTGATATTACTTCTTATTGGATACCTTTTTTATAGTGATTGTTATTTCAGTTTTTGCAACCAAAGAGAAGATGTGTTGTTTATCAGGACGAAAAGACATTATCATTTTACCACTGGACATAATTGTATATAGATTTCACCACAACAGAAATGCTAAGAAAGAAAGAAAGAAAGAAAGAAAGAAAGAAAGAAAGAAGATGGTGAAAAAGTTGAAGAAAAAAAAATGATAATGGCGCTGAAGAAGAAGAAAAAGTTGATGATGATGATGATGATGATGACGGTGATGATGATGATGACAAGAGGAAATGAAAGAAGTAGAATCAATGGGCGCAGAAAAAGAAAAATGAAGGAGGAAATAGGAGAAAGAGGGGGAGGCTAGTCCCTTTTGTACAAAAAGAAAATAATGTTGATAAAGGTCAACAAAAAGAAAGAAAGAAAGAAAAAGAAAGAAAGAAGGGCAAAACAACCGATGAAAAGAAAGAAAAGAAAAAAGATGATAAAAAAAAGGTTCAGTACAAGCATATACGTATGTAATATTTTACAAGATTTTTTTTATATGGATTCGATAACGCATTAATGCAGAAAAAATTAATCGATAACTGATCATTTCCTGAGCGAGCTTGTAAGTCATCAGAAAGTTAAATACAAAATTTATGAATCAAGCTAGATATTCGTCTTTTCAAACACTTTTCCGGGTCATTGTAAACGAAGAATATTTTTCTATATTACCTCCGTTGCATTTTTTAGAAGAATCTTATCTATTGCTGTATCGAAAATTAAACACCCATTGATTTGGACGCAGAACAATTGGCGTAGACAGGCTAAGGAAGTTGAATATGAATCAGTAAAGGAGAAAAAAGAACAATAAATTGTAGTAGTATTAGTAGTAGCAATGAAAAAAAAGATTAAAACGTATTAACAATGACAAAGAATTCTTTGCCTTAGATATTTATAAGAAAATATTGGAGAAAATAGACATAAATCGTTAGAAAGAAAACGTTCGAAATTGCTCAGCCATATTTGGCAGTAAATGGCGAGCAATCACTTTACAGATAAAGAAGAGACTTGAAACTATAGAGATGTGCTTCTCATGACGGATGCACATTTTGAGCAACGGGGAAACATTCAAGAAAATAGGAAGCACAATACTTTGAATCAGAAAAAGACAGTGGAAATTTCCGAGACACGTAATGTGAAAAGAGTGCTTGGAGAAACTAACACTCACAGGTCATCTTAAGACAAAAGGAAACATCGATTAATATACTTAATAAAACTTGTATGAATGAATAATAGAGAGAAAAAAAACAAAGGGATGACAAGTTAGCCAAACAACAGCCTGTAGTGGCCAGGGAACCTAAGATCCATTTTCACAAGGAAAATGAACGCGCTGTGCGAAAGACCCAAATGACTCCCAATATGACACTACTGAGTGGAGGCTGAGATTGGAGGGTGTTAGTTGATATATATATATATATATATATATATATATATATATATATATATATATATATATATATATATGGAACATATTTTCATTCAAACAGGTTTGGTTAAATAATTTAGACATCATGATTTTGATATTTTCCTTAGTCAATTTTCTAAAAATTAATCCGGGAACTTGAAATGATCACAACCAAAATAACTCGATATCATATGTTAAAATTTAACCAAACCTGTATATATATATATATATATATATATATATATATATATATATATATATATATATATATAATGAATAATCATAGAAAATTTCTTTTTACCTCGTGTAGGAATAGGCTGTAGTTGGCATGTTAAATTTTAGGTGGCCCCTTCCCATATTTCTTCTTTACAGTTAACTTTTAACACCCCCCCCATTTCCTCTCGCTCTACGGACGTGAATTCCATTCAATATCGGGGTTGAAAAGATAGACGACCCCTTGTATCGTCTACAAGCCTATTCCCCACATGAGGTAAAAAGAAATTTTCTATGATTATTCATTATATTTTTTCTATACAAGTAAAATACATCGAGCTATTTTTTGAGGATCAGTTTTAATATTTTTTTTATTACTAGGACCCACTTGGATTAGACACCCACGGGATTCATTTTACCTTTACTATATATATATATATATATATATATATATATATATATATATATATATATATATATTAAATGCATTTGGGCATCGGCTTCATTGGCAACCCTATAATACATCTCCTGAATCAGTTCTTTATTTCGCTACTCTCATATATTTAATTTATTATTCTGGTAATCTTACGGATTCCAAATTCGTCTGAGGTTGATAGCATTTTTATTGCATTCCCAGCTGGCATTACGGCTTTGTTCTTCTTCATCTGAACAAGTGCTTATCTTACGTCAGATTCTAATACTACCTAGCTTTTCGATGTTCGTATGTTCCTCATCTGTTGTCATGGGATAGCTTTCCTATTTAGTCGTTCCATCTTATAAATATCTTTATCTATTTTGAGCGTCGCTTTTTTAGACTTTATGTCCTCCTGTCGAAGAGCACGTTCTCTTTCCCGCGATTTCTTTTCATTTTTATACCTTCCTCTTATATCGATATTCCGATATTATGCAACATTAAAAGTTACTGGGGTTGAGTTTCGGACAAGGCAATCCTTCTGAGGTTATTTAATGACGAATGTTGCGAATGCCACCCAGTGTGGATCAAACACGCTACGCAGTACTAATAAAGGAGCTTGGTTCATTTTGCGACATAGATAGATTGGTTCATTTTGCGGCATGGTAACCCTTTGGTTATTTAATGACGAATGCTGCGAATGCCACCCAGTGTGGATCAAACACACTACTCAATACTAATAAGGGACTTGGTTCATTTTGCGACAGGGTAACCCTTTGGTTAGTTAATGTCGAATTTGGTATGTGCCACCAAGTGCGTATCAAACACACTACCCAGTAGAAATAGGTAGGTTGGTTAATTTTGTGATATGGTAACCATCGGTTAGTTAATGTCGAACTTTGTATAGGCCAACAAGTGAGGATCACACTAGTCAGTAGTAATAGGTAGGTTGGTTGATTTTACAACCTCATAACTCTTGTCGGGTTATTTAATGTCGAATTTTGCACGGGGCACTTAATTTTCTGCATGACGCGCTTCTGCTCCCCCAGCTCTTTTATATCTGACATCATTTTTCCAGCTACTAATATTGACAGGTTATTAGCGGAACGACTCAATCTCTATTACCATTCTATAAGCATCTGTTTCAAATGATGTCGTGAGGATCGCTTCGAAAAGTGTACCTCTTATGTTAAGAGGTACACTTTTCGAAGCGATCCCCGTACAATATAGTGAGATATTGAAGACTTAAATAGTTAAATATCATTACTAGGATCTCACGCTGTCTGCAGTAGCTTGAAAGTTTATGTCGGAAACCATTATTACTGTTGTGAGTTCGATCCTCATTGGGGGTCACATAAAATACTGCTAAACGTAACAATTAAAACCTGTGGAACAGTATTTAGTAAGTTAGTCTAGGAGACCGTTATTATTGCTGTTAGTTAAACCTCACTGGGGATCAAATAACTGTGGACTTGCATCGTACTAATAAAATCCCATTAAATACTCGCCTCACCATGGAAGAGGTCATCGATGGCTATCGTTCATGTCGAGTCGTCTCTTCAGTTCTTCAGGCACCAACTCTAACCCATAGGACTTACGACCAAATCACGTTGGAACACCGCTTCCTGTACGATCACCGAAGTTAAACAAAGGTCAGTACCTAATCGACCTTTCTCCCCAGATATGGGTTAATTAGTAAGACTTGTATCACTAAATCATTATTATCTTCTAAAAAAATCTTCTTAAAACCTAAAAATATTTTCTGGCTGAGTTCAAATTTCATTTGGGTTATTTACATTTACTTACGTGCAAATACCATTAAGAAAGGTATGGATCGACCTTTCTCCCCAGATATGGGTTAATTAGTAAGACTTGTATCACTAAATCATTATTAGCTTTTAAAAAAATCTTCTTAAAACCTAAAAATATTTTCTGGCTGAGTTCAAATTTCATTTGGGTTATTTAAATTTACTTACGTGCAAATACCATTAGGAAAGGTATGGATCGACCTTTCTCCCCCAGATATGGGTTAATTAGTAAGACTTGTATCACTAAATCATTATTATCGTAAAAAAAAAAAGTTTAAAAACTAAAAAATATTCTCTAGCTGTTAACAACCATCAAAGGGTTGATAAGCCGTAAAAATTAATGAATTCATCAAACAACAAAAAAGCTAGATAATAGTCTGCATCAACAGCGAACAAATTCCGTTTCGCATCTCGCTTTATTATATGAGGGATAGTCGCTTTGGGATCGTTTCCAGGAGGAGGCGAGAGGGAGATGATCCGGAAAGCTCATGCCGGTCCTTAACTAAGATATGGCCACCTGCTGGATTTTTTCCCTAAAGAATCTGCTTGCAGATATTATGTTTGACTTTTTAAATTCTGACAGTGGTGTCTTCACGCTTTTTTTTTTTTTTTTTTCTGATATCAAAAACTCAAACAAAGGTTATCCATGACTGCCAGAATTCTACACCCACGGGAGCAATAATTCACCAACCTGGAGCAGCCTATGTATTTTGTAACACTTCCTCAGGTTGTAATCTTGAGCCGAACTCAGCGCACCTTAGTAAATACCATTAAAAACATGATTCTCTTCTAGGCCTTCCAAATGTCTTTACGGAGATATCATTACGAAAGCAATTAGGTGTTGCCCGCAGTTGCAAAGCCGGATGCACTTTCAGCGTCTCTCATGACAAAGACGAAGATCAACAACTAATAGCCATTCGTTGGCGCCATTTACACTGATAGTAATTAAGAAGTCAATGGTCGTGTTGGAAGTCTTTGGTATCTCAATTAAAATAAGAAAGTGAAGATTGATTATAGGCAAACGGTACACGACATAAAACTTTAATCAAGCAAGCGGGATACAAGAACTATACTTTTTTATATTACGTATTTATCACGCATCGCAGAATCATATATAGAAACAGATTACGGAAGAAAGAAAGAATGAAAGAAAGAAAAACACAATATGTAGATTAATATATGTTAAATATGACAGACAGACAGAAAGAAAGAAAGGAAGAAAGAATGAAGCAGGAAAGAAAGAAAGAAAGAAAGAAAGAAAGAAAGAAAGAAAGAAAGAAAGAAAGAAAGAAAAAATAAAGTAAGAAAGAAAGAAAAAGGTTAGAAACTCCAAAAAATGATAGATAGATAGATAGATAGATAGATAGATAGATAGATAGATAGATAGATAGATAGATAGAAAAAGTCAGAGATTTCAAGAAATGATAGATAGATCGATAGTAAGACAGAAAGTAAGACAGAAAGAAAGAAAAAAAAGAAAGAAAGAAAGAAAGAAAGAAAAATAAAGGAAGAAAGAAAGAAAAAGGTTAGAAACTCCAAAAAATGATAGATAGATAGATAGATAGATAGATAGATAGATAGATAGATAGATAGATAGAAAAAGTCAGTGACTTCAAGAAATGATAAATAGATCGATAGTAAGACATAAAGTAAGAAAGAAAGAAAGAAAGAAAAATAAAGTAAGAAAGAAAGAAAAAGGTTAGAAACTCCAAAAAATGATAGATAGATAGATAGATAGATAGATAGATAGATAGATAGATAGATAGATAGATAGATAGATAGAAAAAGTCAGAGATTTCAAGAAATGATAGACAGATCGATAATAAGACAGAAAGAAAGAAAGAAAAAGAAAGAAAGAAAGAAAAATAAAGTAAGAAAAAGAAAAAAAAAGGTTAGAAACTCCAAAAAAATGATAGATAGATAGATAGATAGATAGATAGATAGATAGATAGATAGATAGATAGATAGATAAAAAAGTCAGAGATTTCAAGAAATGATAGATAGATCGATAATAAGACAGAAAGTAAGACAGAAAGAAAGAAAGAAAGAAAGAAAAATAAAGGAAGAAAGAAAGAAAAAGGTTAGAAACTCTAAAAAGTGATAGATAGATAGATAGATAGATAGATAGATAGATAGATAGATAGATAGATGTCAAGCAATCTTCTAAAACCTAAGACATGAGACATGAAGATTGTGTTTTCATTACGTCTATTTTTGTGGATATTTACATATCTTTTCAGCTCACACATACATTTCTGTTTCTAGATTTAAAATGATAGATTCATTAAACTGCAATAGAAAGAAAGAAAGAAAGAAATGTCATTGAATCTAAGAGATTAAAACCGTCGGACAAGCCATTTAAATGTTATGTAAAGTATTTTGAATTTTTATATTGTAAACTCTTCGAAATATCGAGTATAGTACGATTTTTTATGATCAATTTTCTGCACAGTAGGGGGTCGTACTATACATAGGTAATTTTTGAAGAGGTTAATGGGGAGGGGTCAAAATTCATACAAGAATTCCTACTTTGTATGAAGTCAGCTTATACACAAGTATATACGGTAAAAGGAGGCACGGTGGAGTAATGGATAGCGGCACGGTACTGAGGAATCGGAGAGCCGTGTTCGAATTCCAGGCAAATACATTACATTCACTTACGTGTTAATACACTTGTGAAAGGTATGAATCTTCTTCTAAACCTGGTTCTATAGCTTTGGATGGCAACTGATCTACCATGGCAACTGGTCTACCGCAGAAAGAAAAGACAACCTACAGTGGGGAAAAAAATCGGCCTCGTCAGTTATATATCGAAAGATACATGATCGTCTAAACGTGTATTACGCATGGCACATAACTGGCTGATATACGGCAAGAGTTGTGTAATGCTTTGATAAAGAAATATGTCAGGCCCGAGAGCCACTCGAGGTAGAGGGTTACAGAGTAAGAAGCACACTTTATGTGGATAGGTAAGGAAGATAACGGTTGACCCTAGAATCGAACAGGTTAAGATTGTAGTGATACCGAAATATATAGAGTAAGGTGAAATTTTTTTTTTTTTTTTTCTTCTTCATATGTATGTCTGCTTAACTTCGGAGATCCTCCGCGGGTGTTTTAAACTTGAAGAAACTAAATCACCACTCACACGTACGCACACTCACGCACACTATCACATACAGAGTTGAGAGAGGAGATGGAGGAAGAGGAGGACGAGGAAAAAGAGAGATGTATTCAAGAACTCCAAATACACTTCTTTCATTTGCCGATTCCCTTCAGCATGTGGGCGATCATGGTTCTCCATTATTTCCTCTCTCTTGTTTCTCTAAGCAACGACTGACTGTTTGCCATCTCACTTTGTTTGCTCACTACCATCCCTTCACACAAATTAATTAAGTAGATGATTCGATATTCCGTCTGTATCCCTCTTACCTTTATTATGTCCAGTGAGAGTTCAATTTTCCAAGCCGTCTTTCCTCATAATGTGTTCCAGAAATTTCAACTGTCTCTTTCGTAATCTATATAATAAATACGAATGCCAATGTGTCACCGTGTCACGTTTTTTTCACTTAAAGGGACACAACGCACTAACTTTCAATAGCTCATGTTACAGAAACTTTGGATTCCCAAGCTTTCATAATTGCGATTATTA
The DNA here is from genome assembly GCA_903632075.3 of Acanthosepion pharaonis. NCBI lineage: Eukaryota > Metazoa > Mollusca > Cephalopoda > Sepiida > Sepiidae > Acanthosepion > Acanthosepion pharaonis. The sequence continues at coordinate 629,935 of CAHIKZ030000375.1, read as the reverse complement.
CCGACGATTTTTTTACGTGATTTTTGGGACGATTTTTTAATTTATTTTTTTTTATTTATTTATTTTTTTTTTTTTTTGTACGATTACAGTTTTTATTACTTGGGAATAAATTTGGGATTAATCGAAATTAATTGCGAAATCCAGTGAAAGTCACTCATGAAATGAAAATAATTGTTTGTATAGAAAGTAAGGACCTACACACATCAAACTGTCTTTAAATTAAGTGGCAGCAGGAGAATTATCGTTAAACTTTTAAAAGGTAAGCTTCAACATTAATGCGATATTAAAATTCGGCGATCAATTTTGAGTTCTGTAGTTTATTGTTACCTATCACATAACACGCATACAGCATCGTAAAAAGAAATCTCCGCCCACGGAGGACCAAAAGAGCCAAGGCTGCAGTGTAGTAAAGAATGTGCCGTGCAAATGTAAACCCAGATTAAACGGCAGCCAGAAGAGCTTCTAATGCTGAGAATATTCAAAGACTTAGGGACTCTCAAACTCCTGAACAGGCCAAAGGTTTAATCAAGTGCCCTCAACAGGAGCTAGCATAAATGTTGCCTCATAGGGCTGCTTTTAAACTAGTTTAATTATGTCGCGCTCTAGTTCTCATTTTACTTTAGAATTTCCTTGTTGTATCTTTTTCCGGGATATTCTTAGCAATCATCTTTAGAAACAAGTCTCTGATGTTTCGGGTCTCTTCTTTATTTGTCAACACCCACTGCCATATAGGGGGATAGATCTGACTCATAGCAGTTAAACATCCTGTTCGTTTCTTCCTGTCATCTGTTCGTGCTAATACTTTATCGAATGTACACATACTACAGTATCTTGTTTATAGATCCGTACAAACTACTTATCAAAAGTTAGCTGTTAGTATGGTTGTAAGCAAAAGGAAGAGCCCAACGCGCGAACTACAATTTAGCGCCTCCAGAATCAAGCAATTACAAATATTTAAATATCCGGGAAGAGTTTTAACAGAGGAAGGGAAAGGGCGGCACCAAAATCCGAAGACGTATAGCGAAAGATGCTTTCCAAAAGCTAAGCAAAGTATTAAGAAACAGAACAATTTCGTTAGAAAAGAATACTGAAATATTATGTAATAGCGATCCTCCAATATAGCAGTGAATGCGGGACCATCTCATCAAAGATGAAGAAGAGGTAACAGAAATGTGGTTCTACAGAAGGATGCTGAGAATACTATGAACGGAACATGTTCGAGGAACGAGGAAGTTTTAGGTATTATGCAAAGAAAAAGTTGAAATTTGTAGAGCACATAATAAGGAAAGAGGGCTTAGAAAATTTGACATTCACAAGACATTTTGAAAGCAAGAGAGACAGAAAAAGCAGCGAGTAACCTACCTAACAATCTTGTGCAATTGGTTAGCGGGACAGGGACTAGGAGATATAGCAAAAAGAAAAATCTTAATAAGAACTACCATAGAAAGGAAGCTGTGGAGAGCCATGATCACTTATATACTGAAAGTAAACGCCACGTAGAATAAGGAGAGGTCCATGTTTTGATAAAGTGAATGTAAATAGATTTTTAAAAAAACTGACACATAATGAGGAAAAGGGGCTTCGAGAATTTGACACTCACATAACATATAGAAGGTAAAACGGAAAAGGAAAGCAGTCAGTAACCTACCTAACGTGCTTGTGTAATTTGTTGGCAGAACAGGGATTAGGAGAGATAGCAAACAGAGAAAGAGCCACAAAGGACAGGAAATGGTGGAGTGATATGAACCATGATCACCCACGTCCTGAATGGACACGATATATAGTATAAGAAGAATTGGGAACCATATATACTCGGGTATCATGCTAGTTTTAAAGATCTAATTTTGAAGCTAATTTTAAGAGGGTCACATCATACACGAGATTATTCACTGCTGGACCTGGCAATGCCGTTGACCAAACTATTCATTTACTGTCGTCAAATTAGCTTCAAAATTAGGTCTTCGTATATCGCATGATACGCGAGCATATAAGGTGATACCAATTTTATTAAATAAGAGTAAATCTATTTTCTTTCATTCTCCACTGTTGTCGTGTTCTTCCTTTCATTTCTATCTTGAATTATTCTATACTCGTCTTTCCTCGTATTATTTAATCGAAAATGTTACTTTTTTGTTCAATTTTCTTTACGCTTTCTTTGTTTTTCCTTTGTTTATCTACCTTTCTTTATTTTTAATATACACGTGCGTCCAATATTAGAGAACGAAATTTTACCCCCCCCCAAATTATCCACTTCAACCAATCTGATTGTAATATTGTTTTTAAATACTAAAAATTCACCTAATGCAATGTTCGAGAGTCCCTCAATGTAGAGTGTTACTCGTAAGATGGTTATTATTAATAAGGTTTGTGAAATAAATGAAAGAAAAGATACTGAGCTGGCTAGATGCAACCGTAAACTCGATGCTAACAGTTTCTTTTCTTGCACTTCCCGCTTGTAGAACTCCCTTCCGGTTCAATGCTTTCCAGCCAACTTTAATCTGCTAAAGTTTAAATGCCGTGTCAATCGCTATCTACTGTCCTCCTGATTACTCATTCCTCTTCCCGCTCATTATTAATGTTTCTGTTCCTAATTCTTCTACAGCCCTTTGTGTCTTTACTGCTCTGCACGGGGTAATACCGATTTTAAAATATTAGAAAGAGAATGTCATGAAGATAAGTAAGTTAGTTAACGATTGACCCTTGTCCTGAAGAGGTTAATCTTGTAAAAATCAGGGAAGCACCCAAGTGGGAGTCTGTTCCACAAAGTAGCATTTTTCTGAGAAGAACAGAGATTTAGTTCTACAGATGGATGATGAGAATACCATACACTGAGCATGTGAGCAACTAGGAAGTTTTGAGAATAATTGAAACAAAGAGAGTAATTATACATAAAATCAGAAAACGACTGTTGAAATCTCTGGGACACATGAGAAAAGTAGATCTGGAAAATTTAACATTCACAGGACATATTGAAGGCAAGATGGACAGAGAAAAATAACAGGAAACCTATCTAAGAAACTTATATACATGTTTAGTAGAACAGGAAGTCTGAGGGATAGTAAAACAACAAAAAATGAAAATAGCTACTAAGGATAGGGAGTTGGGGAGAGACATGCTCTCCAAAGTCTTGAACGTACATAGTACATAGAAAAAGAGTATCACACTAAAGGTTTAATATTAGAACTCATTAAAATGGTAATGTTAAACCAGACGAACGTGCCAACTCTTGCTCTACAACCACTTTTTTCTTTTTATTTCATCTCTGCATCCTTTTCTTTTCTTCTGCTTCCTCTGAATTGCTTAATGTTTTTCTTTTCTGTCTTTAGCCATTAATCATACTCACTCTCTTTAGTTTTACTTTTCTCTTCTTTTTAATTTTTTTACATGTTTATTTCCTACTTTCACTTTCACTTTTCATATACATCCATCACCTTTTTTAAATATGCTCTTTTCTTCAATTCTTCTTTCTTGTTTATTTTTCTACTTCTTCATTATTACTTTTCATTCTATTTCCTCTCGAAATTGACTACCCTTTCTGTTTTTCTTATTTTTATTTATAGATTTATTGTGTTCTTCTTGCCTTCATTTTCTCATTCCTTCACTTTTTCACTTGTCAAGTTTTCTTGCTTTCTCTTTTCTTCAGCTTTCTTCTTTTCGTTCTTGTTCTTTGCTTCATTGTTTTCCAATTTCTCTTTTATTTACTTTTCATATTCTCTATTCTTCTCTTTCTTTCATTTTTTCTTTTCTTTTTCCGTTTCTTTCCTTCATTTTTAGTATTCTCTTTTCTTCGTTTAGCAAGTTCTTTTTCTTTCTTTTTCCTTCAGTTTCCATATTTTCTTTCTTTCTCTTTACTTCATTTTTCAAATTCTCTTTTCTTCATTTTTCAGCTTCTCTTTCCTTTTCTTTCCTTCATTATTTATATTCCCTTTTCTTCACATCAACTTTTCTTTCTTTCTTTTTACATCAGTTTCCATATTTTCTTTTATTCTCTTTTCTTCGTTTCTCAGATTTTTTTTTATCTTTCCTTCATTTTTACTTTTCTTTTTCTTCTTTTTCTTTCATATTTGATATCATCTTTCCTTTCTTTTTCCTCAGCTATCAAGTTTCCTTTCTTTCTCTTTCCTTCAGTTTCCATGTTTACTGTTATTTTTTTCTTCTAATACTCATTTCTTTATTTATCGTATTCTCTTTCCTTCATTTTACAAATCCACTTTCCTTCATTTGAAAATTTCTTTTCTTTATATTTCCTTCATTCTTTCCCTTCACAAAATATCCTTATATGCTTCTTTTTCCACACTCTTTTTTTTATTTCAATTTCCTTTTTAATTTCTTTTATTGTTGCCTCTTTCACCATTTTCATTCTTTCCTTCTTTCTTTTTATTTCTTCTTCTACCTCACACTGCTTATTTTTTTTTATTATTCATTCAATGGATTATTACTTCACTTATTTTCTCCTTTTCTTTCTCTTCTTTTTTCTGTCTTCTCTTCGAAAATTCTTCCTTCGCAAATTTTTATATTCAATTTCAGATATTATGTTTCTTCCTTTCGGTCTTTCCTGAATCTTTTCCTCTTTTTTTAAAAAAAAAAATCTATTTTTTATGTAATATAATTTCTTTGCTATTTTCTTTCTTTCTTTTCTCAATATAATTTAAGTTTTATTTTCTTTCTTTTTCTCTTTCTTTTTTTATTCTCGTTTTCTCTGCTGCTGCTTTTTTTTTAACTATATTCCAACCGCTTTAATTTTTAGTTTTTTTATAACTACTATAAATAGAAAGGAATTAATGATTTTCTCCGTACATATTCACGCTCTATAAATAAAATAAAAACCGTGAATGGGGAAAATAACCTCGAAAGTATCCATCTTAGCCTTAGGCAATGAATTACCAGCGAAACAAACAAAACGTTACTTAAAAATAGATGATCTTTCGCCGGAATCGTTATCCGTTTTCAAATCTTTTCATAGAAATTTGATCTTTTTTTTATCTCTCAGTCAATTTCTCAGTATTTATCGCCAGTGGTAAGACACTGAACCTAAACTTACGCAATTTCGAATACTATTTTTTACAGGCAGGGTTGAAATCAGAGATATTTAAGTCTCAGAGGATTGTACCTTATCAGAAGATATCGATGGGGGAAGAGTTGCTTATCAATTTTAAATCCATCAGGTTCTATTTCTTGTCTTATCGATGGGGATATATATATATATATATTATATATATATATATATTTAAATAAGTTTTTAATAAAATTCTTGTTATAATTTATATATATATATATATATATATATATATATATATATTATATATATATATATTCAAATAAGTTTTTTATGGTACAAAATTTAATGATAGCTAGGAATAAGCAAAATTTATATGGCATTTTGAAAAAGCGTGTAAATTTAAGCTAAAGTCCAATGTGCCTCCCCTCTGTGAACAAAGGGAATGCTTACTGGGTCTGAATATTATTGGACTGTAGCTTTTATTCTATATTATTCTCTTTCCCTTCGTTATCATTAATATTAATTAAATTTACACGCTTTTTATATCTCAGAAATAAACTTGATAAGCCTAGAACGAAACTAGTTGTTTTTTAACTTTTTAAAATGCCATATAAATTTTGCTTATTCCTAGTTATCAATATATATATATATATATATATATATATATATATATATATATATATATATATATATATATATATATATATATAGACTCTCCTGTCGTATTCAAGTAGCTCAGTTTCTAGGAAACAACAGCCAGACACCAGCACATATGATTATAATGGTTCAGGCTTTGTGCAGAACTATATACACTTTTTGAAGGGCTGAATACAGAGACCTGGTGCACTACGTGCCACAAGTTCCCCAAATGACCCTTCGCAGTTTTTGAATTCAGAGTTGTCCTTGTCCCAGATCAATTGCTATCCAAGGCTTTAGAACCCAGGCTGTCCTGCTATTTACCCTTAGCTGGAGGGAGAATAGGAGGATTAATACCTTTCCCAAGGGTATTTGCACGTAAGTGAATGTATATCTATCTATCTATCTATCTATCTATCTATATATATATATATATATATATATATATATATATATATGAAAGTGATCATTGAAGTCAACACTCAGATGCGACAGACTGGTTCATGCTTGACGCAATGGTTTAGCATGAAACCGTGGTGGCCTGACGATTGCGTCCAGCATGAAACAGCCTGTCGCCTCTGAGTGTTGACTTCAATATTCAATTTTATATTTATATTTACATACGCTCTATCTCTGATATTGAGTACTTTATTTCATAAATATAGCACACCTTAAAACTATATTTCTTCATATATATATATATATATATATATATATGTATATAAATAAAAAGAAAGAACAGTAAGATATAAAATCCGGTGTTCTTATAGATTTTTATTTTACAAAATAGTGCTCAATGTAAATTTACAGAGCATTAATATTATAAATTAAATATATGGTTATTTTCGCTACACAGTTCCAACCATTCGCTTGAAGATGAAATAGAACTAATGCTTTTAATTTATTTGCAAAAAATAAAATTAGGGTTTTATTTTTGAAACATTTGGAACTGTGTAGCGAAATAACCATATATTAAATTAATTATATATATATATATATATATATATATATATATATATATATTTTTGCTGTCATAAATAATTTAATAAAAAACGCTACGTTAATCTCTTCATCTAAAACAATTTTAATTATAAATTAAATAGCGTAACGGCTTCCCAATTTAGATTACACTAACACAAAAACGACTTTAATATAAACACATTCTGTATTCCTTTAGATCGTCTCGGTACGGTCTAGAGCGAGGCGGGGGAGTAAGTAGTCTAAATTCTGAAAGACAGGAATCTCCCATCCTCTATCTTAAAAACAACTGTCTAACCAACATAAGTATTGACCAATATTAACGATAAAAAACAAATGAAAACTACAGGCAAAATTCACTTTCTTCAGAGACAGTCATTCACTCCTGTAGTTCACTGCTACTAACAAGCTGGGATTTTTTTTCTACTGATGATGGCCATGCTAGGCCGAAACTAGTCGACGAACCTAATTGAAATAATAAAACAAAAAAAATATTTATATACAACCCAGTGTGTCTGAAATTTTTGATTTTTAATTTTTCAATATTTTTTATTGTTCAAAATATTTATATATATATATATATATATATGTGTGTGTGTGTGTGTGTGTGTGTGCAATCCTTCTTTCATGCATATTTCATTGAATACGAAAGACAAGATGCTTTGATTTAGTTTTTTTTATACAATTTCTCATGTGATCTAATTTTTTTTTCTTTTCAGATGATAAATTATATAAAAACTGTCCGAATGTTCTTTTAAACCGAGCGCTTTCGGCTATACATTTAGCAATTTTCTAGAATAAAATATTTTAGCTGTTAAATATATATATATATATATATATATATATATATATATATATATATATATATATATATATATATATATTCCATCGCCCAGGTCTGCTCCCTGGAAAGGTTACTCAATTCTGACCCACAAAGGACTGAATTTTAAACAAACACGACGCTATCTTTATCGCTCGAGATGAACGGGTGCCTACTTACCAATATATTTTACAGAAAATGAATACACCATGTAACAAAATGTATGACATTGCAATAAAAAATGAGAGTACATCAATATTACATACGTAGATATAATTTGCATTTAATATTTAGCATGTATTATCAAAATAAAATTTAAAGCCAGTAACCGAATCAATAAAAAATATTTTTCAACCCACCAACCTCCTACATAAGACTAATGCTGTCTATGTATTTATTTGTCCAGCAGCAGATTTCGTCTATGTAAATAATAAAGGAAAATAGGCCTTATATAGGTTACACAACAACCACTCATTCACGCAGGCTCACATGTCATTTAAATGAGCAATGTGCAATTAGATAACACATTAACAATTATAATAACATAAGACAACTGCTGCCTAACAATGCTAAAATACATCATAAATGCAACAGCAGTAAAATAACTAAAGATCATTGGGACTATTTGTAAATAGTCCCAATGATCTTTAGTTATTTTCAACAAATATTTCAACAAAATGAACCAACCAATGATAGAAAAAAATATATTCTTGAATCCAATTTTAAAAAATACACGTGATCGATATATGTTTCCGTTACAGGTTACTGATATGACTTTCTGCTGGTCCTGCGTATGACGATAAATTACATCCTGCAGCAAGGCCTCTGATCGGGAGGTTTCGAGGAGCGTGGAAGCACCTCTTAATTGCTGTTGTTCTTAGTTTCACCCTAAACCGGGGTGGCAGTACCAGTTAGGGTCCCAGCAAAGGGCAAATAGTTAACTCCTAAACGAGTCAAAACACTATGAAAGTATAAAAATACATTTTTATCGTGAAAATAAAATAAAAATACATTTTCATAGTAAGAAAAATTACAAGTAATATATTTTTGAAAAAAAATTACCAGCAACAACGAAATTACTAATACTCCCAAGAAAACTAAATTTCGGCATTTGATGACCCATAAGGTGTCGATGTGACGCAAAACAACCAAACATGACTTTCTGCGTTTTGATTTATGAGATTTATTTCAAATAAAAAAAAAATTAACTGTATTTTCAAAAACTGAGCTACTTCAAACAATTTTGATTTTCTTTTCTTTATTTCACTTTTTTACATTCTTGAAGATTCATTCTTGAAGATTTCATTCTTGAAGATTTCATTCTTGAAGATTCATGTGAGCCGAACTTTTGTACATTGCCTTATTTTCGCTTATCTTTTCCATCTGCAGCAGTCAATATTTTTAAGGTAATTCGCAGTTTGGAAAAACAATGGATAAATTCAACAGGCATAGAAGGTCTATCCTTTCAAATATATATATATATATATATATATATATATATATATATATATATATATATATATATATATAAAGAGAGAAGAGAGAAATAAGATAGATATATCAAAGGGCTAGATATAAGCAAGCATATACGCATGTGCTGGTGTGCATACACAATAATCGCCAAATTCATAAATGAGGTGTAAACATAATAGTGCTCGATGTGGTTATACAGAGCAAAGATATATATTAATTATTACATATATGTGTACCTACGTTTTGGTGTGCGACTAAAGTTTCACTAGCTTACCAGCTCGTCGGGCACAAGGTCTATGTATAAACGAGCTGGTAGTCCAGTGAAACTTTAGTCGTACACCAAAACGCAGCTACACGTATATGTACTAATTAATATATATATATATATGTGTGTGTGTGTGTGTGTGTGTGTGTGAAAAGTGTATACAAATATAAATATATATATATATATATACGTATAATTTTTTATATATTATATGCGCGGTACTTATTAGAAAAGCGCTCAATATCAGAGATAGAGCTAACATATTTGGTTGGATAGATGTGAGTTTGTGACCCTAGGTTTCACGTTTTAGCGATCGTCAGCTGACGATAGCTAAAAGCGTGAAACCCAGGGTCTCAAAACTATAAATATATCTATATATATATATATATATATATATATATATATATAAAACACATAAAAGGGTAATGGTCAGTGTTGAAGCAGTATTATTAATATATATATATATATATATATAACTAAAGGGTAAACACAAACATTAGCCTTGAAATAGATACCCTACCCAACCTTAGCAAAACCTCTCAGAAGCTGATGAATCTATTGATAAGAATTAACTCTCTGACCACTTAACGAAGGAAAATAGTCTAGCCACTCCCACAATAACGAATTCTGTAACGGACCGTGCCTAAAAACACACGTAAACCGAGAGATAGCTTATTCCTAAAATTTCGCTTGAAGATGAAACGAGACTAAACACCTCAATTCAACCTTATTTTAATAATTATTTGGAAGGTTTCGGCTCTCGTTTTTGAAACATGAGAACTCTTATGTAGCGAAGGAATCATATTTTTAAACAAAAAATATTATTATAATAAAGCTCTACTTCTGTATGGAGCTCTGTCTTCTTAAAAATAAAAACAAAAATACTAAGGAACCCCGGATTATGCACCCAATGTGTTCTTTTTTATTTTCTGCATACCTGCGCACTTAAAATAAAAATATCATGTAGATCTTTTAACTTTAAAAAACAGGAGATAAGTTGAATCCGCTATCTTGATTTCAACCTTACGCACGACGTTGGGTGTAATAGAAAGAAAGGAGAAGGGTGTGAAGAAGAAAAAGAAGAAGATGATGAAGACAAAGAAGAAGAAGAAGAAGAAGAAGAAGAAAAAGTAGAAGAAGAAAAAAAGAAAACGAAGAAGAAGAAGGCCACGACAACGAAGAAGAAGAAGAAATTCAACGATATTATAAAAGTATCGGTGGAGGATTAATTGAAATGTATTTTTTTTACCCAGCCTCATATGTGCTTAATAGGAATTTCTTAATATGCAAGGACTCAAGACCTAGGATTTCCGGTTCAAACTTTATATATATATATAGTTAATGCAAAACTAGGTAATCCTTATGGGTAGTCCCAAGGAGGATGATATCCAGAGAGCTCAATGTAAATTCAGAGCAAATATGTTTGAAAAAAAACAGATCACTTTAAGGTTCCATGTAATAAGTTACTTCACCACAACCCTTTTAAAGGGCTCTGGGTCATCAGACTTTACTTCTAAAGGTCGAAATGAAAAATGAAAAGAAACTTACACATTTTTGACGGACCACACCAAGCATATGTAAAATTAACGAAGTGAGGAAGTGAGGTGGGAGAGAAGATATGAATGAGTTAGATGTACCATTTTAATTCCTTATCCTTAACCCCGCTCTGTGTAGGCTAGACGCCGCTTAACTTAACGTATGTTATCTCTAGATATAGATGGGTAAGGGGTGAGGGAGAAGACCTACTTAAAAGGGAGAAGATACAACAAACAATAAATCATGTCCATGAGAGCAGGTTTCACTCAAATTCTTAGACGCTGTTATTTCGCATTACTTTAAAGGGTATATTTGGGGGTTAAAGTTTGATATAAATCTAAATGTCTAAAAAAATCTACGAAGAATATAATTTGAAGTTTGTTGGAGTTTTGGGTATTTTCTATGAAATGGTCGATTGGAAAAATCATAGAAAGTATATTGAAGGAATAATTCATTTTATATCTAGTAATCTTTTTTTATTTTCCTAAACTTTTTTTCTTATATATTGTTAAGTTGACATCTATTCGTTTGATTTTTGTTCATAAATTAAATTCGTGACTGTTTTTAGATACCTAATTATCAAAGGTTATTCCAATTTAAATAATTTTATCATCAATAATGATTATTAAAGGGTAATATATTTCCATTTAAATTAAATTACCAATTTAAAATTTACCTCCGTATTATTTAAACTCACTTCCAATTGGAGAATCCTAGAGGAGAAATTTGGATAAAACATTACTAAGAGAAAATAAAATTAGGTCCTTCTTTTACAATCCATACACATACACACCTCTACACATATCTGAACACTTATCTATATCCACATACCTATATCTCCCCACACACCTATGAATCCATATATACACATACGCACACATCTACACAATGAAACTATATGTATATTCCCATATCTATACATATACACCTATAGAGAAATACATACACACATATCTACATGCATATCCACACATACACATATACTTACATATATACATACACACACATAAAGTTATATGTATATCTATATACATATACACATATCCACATACACATATAAATACCCATATATGTACATCCATACATATGCACATATACACATATACATATACACATATACACATATACACACATATATATATACAGACACCCACACATACATATATACATATATATACACACACATATATGTATATATCTATATATATACACACATATATATATATATACATACACATACATATATATACACATGTCCACACATACACCCACTTATGCCTGCATTCAAAGACCATATCAATATCAATATGTAATTACATTATGAATACACAAAATCGTATAATTATACATATCTTTACACATATATTAAACGCTACCCCATATCTATGGCAAGACATATAAGTACCCATCTAGTTATACACATAAAAAAACCTTGTATGCCTCTCTTTCCATATAAAAACATATACATGTACGTATTAAAAAGTGTATCAGTGTTCAAGTACAATACCATAGTTATATACATACAGTCATGTGTTCGCGCTCATGCATGCATAGTAACATTTCCAACAGCAAAAAGACCAATGTTCATTCAATTCTTCCTATATAGTTATTTTTCAATGTATTTACTTAGGTTTAGGTTGTTCTTGTGTCTGCATTTAAAAACTAGTTCATTTTGTCTATTTAGTAATAAGTCTGGATCTTTATGTTTGATTATGTGGATTTTCTCTTTCATGCATAAATCGCATCTGTCTCTGAAATTTTTTGGAGTTCTGGCTCCCGATATTATTTTCCACTTTACTTGTGGGGTTAGGCCACCCTCCAACAAATCCCAATAATGTTTTGACAGTGCCGTTTGGTTCTTTTTACATTTATTTTTGAAGGATTGGCGATGGTTGTACAGTCGGTGTTTCCAATTTCCGCCGATATTCCTATGTATATCTTTTTCTACTCAACCTTCTCTTTGGGGGAAAATTGTTTCTTCATATATTGTATTTTCCTCCATGCATATTCCTTCAACTGGGCACTCTGATCCTGTCCTGCAGTTGCATGTTGATATTTTCATTTGGGTTGTATTATGATTTTGTATTAGATTATCATGAAGGTACATCTAACTCACTCATATCTTCTCTCCCACCTCACTTCCTCACTTCGTTAATTTTACATATGCTTGGTGCGGTCCGTCAAAAATGTGTAACTATATATATATATATATATATATATATATAGTAATCCGTTGGTATAATCCAAGCGAGACCTATTAATACAACATAGAATTTGAAATATTTTAAAACTAACTCAGAAAAGAGTGCTCAATGTTCATTTTTATTAAGCCGAGCAAGTCCCTCTTTCTCCATTTCCTTCCCCAACTAACCAGTACCCCACTATAAACTGATGCCATAAACAGTTTGAAAAATCCTGCGAATTTTGAAATTAAAATTCTTAGGTGAAAATGGTCATTAACTAAAGATATCTTAATTCCAATTGTAAAACACACACACACACACACACATACATATATATATATATATATATATATATATATATATATATATATATATATATATGTTCTTACGCAGAATGACTTCTCAAGTAGCTGCTATAAAAATGCACGTGCGCAATATGTTTCAAACTAATCTAAACTTTAGTGATTATGAGATGACGTTATATATTTTTTTCAATTTTTGGGTTCTTTTTTTTTTTTAATTTTCTTTTTTTTCTCTCTTACTTTTTCAGTGGCTGTGCAAAGCATTGGTGACGGCCTTCAACTATTTCCAGTCGACTAATTTCTTCTGGATGTTCGTCGAAGGTCTACACTTGCACATGATAGTCGTGTGGACATATTCATCGGAGAGGCTTCGATTGTGGCATTTTATTCTGATTGGATGGGGTCAGTATCTCCCTTATCAGCTTTATTTTTGTACACTCTTTTCTTTGTTTCTTTTTTCGTCCGAACTGGCAGTCTGTCTAGTTCTTTCCCTTTTCTAACTCTTATTTATTTAATTTCCATTCTTCGACGTCACTCTTTTCCGATTTTACTCTAAGGCTACAAATAGAAAGTGAAATTGACGAATATCATGTGCGCATTTGTTCGGATTTTAACAGTTCTTTCTTTCTTCCTTTCTTTCTTTCTTTCTTTCTTGCCTTCCTTATGGTATTCTTACTTTGATTCTTGCCTTTCTTCTTTCTCTATTTCATTCTTGTATCCCTTTCTTCTTTACTTATTGCCTTCCTTCCTTCTCGCTTTGTTTCTTTTTTTCTCTCATTCTTTCTTCCGATATTAACTTTCTTTAATTCTTCTTTCTTTCCTTTTTGCCTTCCTTTTTGCTCACTATACTACCTTTCTTCTTTCATTTATTCCTTCTTTCCTCCCTTCCTACCTGCCTTCCTTTCTTCCCTCCTTTTTGCCTTGCTTCCTTTTTCCTTTCTTTTTTGCTTCCCTTCCTTATCGCCTTCTTTCCTTTTTTTTTCCTTCTTGTCTTGCTTCCTTTCTTATTTCCTTCCTGTTTTTCCTTCGTGCTTTCTTTTTTTTTTCTTTCCTTCTTTCATTCGTCCGGTCGTTTCTTCCTTCCCTCCTTCCTTCCTTCATTCCTTATAGTCTTCCTTTCATCTTTCCTTCCTCCTTACTTGCTTTCTTTTTCTTCCTTCGTGCCTTCCTTTTTTCTTACCTTTCTTCTTTATTTGTTCTTAGCTTTTTTTCTTCCTTCTTTTCTTCCTATCTTATTTTTCTTTTTTTTTTTCCTTCCTTCATTCTTTATTGATTTTTTCTGTATTTCCTTCGTTTTCTTTTCTTCTTTCCTTCCTTCATGTCTTCCTTCCTTCCGGCTTTATTTTTCATGTCTTCCTTTCTTCAGTATTCTTATCTTCCTTATCTGCCTCCCTTCCTTCTATCTTTACTTCTGTCTTTACTTCTCTACCTTCCTTCTTTCTTACCTTCGTTGCTTCTTTCTTGCCATAATTTTTGCTATCCTTACTTTCGTCCTTCCTTCCTTCATCACTGGTTGCTCCATACTTGTTGCTTTGTGCCAAATATAAACTAAGTATAGTAAATAAAAAATTCGGAACGGAAATCTGGACATGATATCGTCAATTAAATATGGAATCCACACTTAGCGTTTACGCACGATAACTACTGCACCTGATCGGTTTGGTTACCTATATTAGTGCTGCACTTATAAATTAGCTGTCAAATTCAGAATTTTTAGAATTTTTCGTTTTGTATCTACGTTATTTTAATTTTCAGAGAAATGACTGCAACTGCACGATTATTCGCAAATTTAGAAAAGTTAATTGAGTTTCTAAAAATGCTACTAGAGTTTTCTTCTCTTGATTGGCCCCGAAAAGAAACCATCTTTGTAATGCAATATTCCTTCTTCAAGACGTAGGCGATAAAGAATCAACAAACTGTTATTTTTGATCTGTGAACTGCCGTACATAATTCGGAAAGATGGTTTCTCTTTACGGTCTCCTCAGTTTGGAATTCAGAGTTTTTTTTTTTTTCTCTTAGTCTGGGTCTTACGGTCGTAAAACATTGAAACACCAGCTCTCTCGTAAAATCACCGAAGTTAAGCAACGTCAACCCTGATCATTACCTAGATGGGTGACCGCTTGAGAATTACTGGCGCTGTAAATTTGAATGTGAGGGTGGTGTAATGGATAACGGCTCAGAATTGAAAATCGAGGACCGAGTACGAATTTCAGTTCAGTTCGTTGTTTTTACTTTCGCGTAAATACCCTTGGAAAAGGTAAGAATCCACCTTTTCTCTTCCCCTCCAAGCCATTGATTAATTAGCAAGACTTGTATCAGAAAATCATAATTACGTCCTACATCTGACATTCTAAGAATTATTCCTGGTTTTAAATAACTTGCAAAAGGTTGACAAGCCTTACAAACAACTCCATCAATCAATCTCTTGATCTAGTTACTACTCAAGGCTAGAAAATCCGATCTACGTTGCTATTTAAGCTATAGCTGGCTGGGGAGATTGATACGGTTTCGGGCGAAAGTAAATGCAACGGCATAGCGCGGAATTTGAACTAGGCACGCTGTTTCGAATTTCCATGCCGATATCTGTTAGACTATCAGTTCGCCCAAGGTAAGTTGATAGAATTAAAAAGAAGAAAAGGAAAAAAGCTACAGCTTCTTCTAATAATCCGTTAAATACTTAAGTGTAATGAGTCAAACAGTTTCATATTAACTTGATGAGAATCTGAAAGAAAAAGTATTTATGATAATTTTCAGATTTAATTTATTTTATATGAAGCAAGATGTTTCTTTTGTTCCTATTAATATTTTTTCTATTTCTTTTTTCTTGGACTAAAATTGTTTCGTTTCGTCTTATTTTATTTTGAAGTGTTTATTTTTGTAACTTTTTTTGTCTCCCGTGATCCGCTTCGTTTTCATCTTATTTACTGGATTATGCAGAAGGCAATTCCAACTTGCTTTCTTTTTCTTTCTTTTTTTCACGAACAATGTTATTTAACGTTCTACTTTAGTTGCGTTTTATTTCATCATGTATTCAGTTTGAAGTCAGATATTTCGCCAAGGAGTTTTTATTTCCTTTCTTTTATAATATCGTTTTCTGACTTTGCTTTCGTTTTTTTTATGCTTTGCATATTTCGTTTCGTCTATTTATTTATTTATATATTCATTCGTTTATTTACTTTTTAAAGTTGTTTTGCCAACTTGGGTCTTCAATTATACTTTTGGGGCTTCAAGGTTTGGTTTACTTTCCCAAAGTTTATTTCTTGTTTCTAATATAAATTGATTTAGAATTTTCATATTTCTATTTTCTCCCAGATTTTTTAAACGAGATTTTCCAGGTTTTTTTTTCCTTCTATCATTTTCTTTCATCTTTTAACTCCACAAAGAAATAAATGAAAATTATTCTTTTCCATTTTGAATTCCCTTCTAGCTTGTGAATCGAGCTGACAGTGGAGACAGAAAGATGTTTGTGTATGTATTCTGTAATATATAAAATCCTGTTCAAATGGTCTTATGTGACGGCATTCAGAAATAGAAGAGTTAATGGTGAACTCTGCATTCATTACGTTGGATTTCCGAAAATGGATCGTCCCCTGAGGTGTTTAAATACCCGAATACAAATATGGTTATAATTTTAAAATCATGTAAAATATTGTCGTACTGCTGAAAAAAGTAACCAAACAAGCAAACACCGTTACAGTATACATTGAATCAGAACATTATTCATTGAAATGAAAATTATAATAAATTTTTTGCGTAAACAAATATTGTGAATTTTAGGTAAAACAAAGCAATGCAAGAATAGGGAAAAGATTATTCATCAAAAACAGCTTCAATATAGAAAGATACTACATTAACTAAACTCATAATGTATATGTATATATATATATATATATATATATATATATATATATATATATATATATATATATTTACAAATTCATGAATTATTCACACAAAAACAAATGCAAAGGTTAATGATTTAATTGGCGAGAAATCCATAGTCGCAAACAATTCAAATAATATACAAAAACCTCCGAATCCGTTATGAATGAAAAGATCCTTGTTTCTATAAATTTCTTCCGCATTAGTTCTTATTTTTTTACTACAAGCTTTCGTCTGTTCCTACAGACATCTTCAGTTATGGAATAGATGTTGTTCTTGTTTTTTCTCTTAGTAATAAGAGGACAACGAAAATATATGTATTGTTGTATCCGTAAATGCTATTGGAAATGAGTTATTGTTT
>CAHIKZ030000375.1:500000-610000 GCA_903632075.3 Acanthosepion pharaonis | reverse complement strand
ATATGCAATGAAATGGGCTAAGTCCGGCAATTATTTAATTCAGCTCGATAAATGTAATTAATACTGTTTAATTAAAAAAAAACAGGCCATTTACATAAATAAATTGAATCTATTATAATAACACAGAAACAGAATACACACACACACACACACACACATATATATATATATATATATATATATATATATATATTTATATATATATATATATATATTTTCATATAATATATATATATATATATTTCATAAAATATATATATATATTTCATATCATATATATATATATATTTTCATATCATATATATATATATATTAGTTCATATAATAATTCATTGGGTCTAAATTAAGAATCCTCAACAGAAAGCACACTGGACGGCTGTTTCGTCCTATTTTGCGAGTACTCATCAGCAGTGCGCATCCACTACCGAGAATCGAACACGGACTGTTACGATACAGTAGGAGTCACGTTACGTTACGATAACGTTATGTTACACTACAGTACAGGAGTAACTGCGCTATATTGAATTTAGTTAGTTTCCAGTGGTGTAACGCTTGTGTTGTATCGTAACGGTTCGAGTTCGATTCTTGGTAGTGGATGCATACTTTCTGCATACTGTTGAGGATTCTTGTTCTAGACACAATGAATTATGGGAAATTATTCAACTTGCAAAAAATTTCTATTGTATATATATATATATATATATATATATATGAATGAAAACATTCAAGCATTCAAAACAACATGCCTGGCCGCACACACAATTCCGTAAAATCCTTGTCGAAAACACAATTATACTTCAACATGAAAACAATAGACAACAAAAACTAAAAATCCTTGAAGCAATATACATCAAACAGTTGAAATCCAACCTAAACAAAATCAACTATGGAATCTCTACAAATATACTTAAATGTCTATAATTGGTAACAGAAGCCACTGATTTATACCAACGGCTTCCCATACTTATTACTTCTTCAATTCACTCTCGCGTAGTCATGTGTGACGTCATGAGCTGCGGTGCGAATTTCGCTTCTAGCGTTTTATATGCACGTGTTTATCGTTGCTAGGAAATCATCCATGTAAACAATCACAGACTATCATCACTGTCTTGTCCGTATATTTCTTAATATGTTGTACAGTAATTGACGTCTTTGATAATGGCTTATGTAAGCCGAAAGCTTAGATAGGATTAAAAAATATAGATCAATATTGTGATTTTCTTTCTTCGTTTAATGATAATGTTATTAAGCTTATCAGACGTTATGAAAAGAATTTACATAAAATAAATAGACAACACTTGTTTATATTATTTAATGAAACATGTATGAATATATATATATATATATATATATATATATATATATATATATATATATGACCACCATGAAAAGACAAAATTTATTTTTATTACCACTATATATAAAAAGTGAATATTGAAGTCAACACTCAGAGACAACAGGCTGTTTCATGCTAGACGCAATGGTCGATTAGTTGTGGCTCACACTACATCGTGAGTCCGATTCAAAGGCTGGATGTCGAAATAAAGCAACACGTTCCAACGAAAATCCGCAATCTTAAGTACACTCCTTCAGACATTGTGACAAATACGTATGGGTCTTGTATGGCTGAGCACCTAATAAATAGCTATAATTGTGCTACTAATTTCAGTGTGGACTCATTTACCATTCTTAGCAAGTCCCACTCGAATTACCACTTGAGAGTGTTGGAGGCCATTTATATTTTACTGTTGAAGCACTCTCTGTGTAAACAGAAGGACTTCGTACTGGGCCTCCAACTAATTTCCACCTAATCAATGTATCACCCCCCCAATACGTATTGTCCATCTCTTTAGAGATAATTCTGTCATAATTTATTAACCTCGATTTAGCTCTGTTGAGCGAGGTTCGAAACCCGTTTTTCAGTTTTACTTTTTATCTATTAATATCATGAGTGGTAATAAAAATAAATTTTGTCTTTTCATGTCGGTCATACATATATATATTTGTTTTTCTAAACAAAAGGAGAATTTTTCACGATCGCTCAATTTATTTTTTGATATATGAGCAACTTATTTTCCTATCTTACTGCTCAGGTTGGTTCATTATTATTAATTCATTATTTACGCATTTATTTTAATCGTAAATTTATTTTAATTTTACGTATATATATCTTCGTAAAATTTTAGACGTGTTCCAACCATACCATTTTGGCGTTCTTTTCATTTTCATTGTTTGTTTAAAATCATTTGCCAACGAAAGACCCTGATGAAGCGTTGGCCGAAAAGGTACCTAGGTCCTGCAAAAAAAAAAAAATGGTCATACAAAAAGAAATTCATTTTCTTTAAATCGTTATATTTGTTTTGTGGTATCAAAACATTATTCCAATATATATATATATATATATATATATATATATATATATATATATATATATATATATCACTATCGGTGCTGAAAAGTAAGAAATGAGCAGCTCCAGCCTAAATAAATGGTAATGGGGATGCAATACACGATTTTTGGTCTAATCTGACTCATGTAACTATAAAACATGATTAGAAGATGTCAAATACTTCCTGGAGCGATATAATGAGCTGATCATTTTTTTTATTGTTCTTTGGCAATGGATTCTACATAAGAGTTCAAATTGAGTTTTTGGAGTGAGTTTGAATCTCAAAAGAAATTCAAAGAATGGAGCTCATCTGATGATTTGTCATAGATTTAGTGACAGAGTAGCAATAAGCTTGTAACTTTGTGTCTATGGGGAAAGTGCTTGTGGAGTAGAAAATATGTTTTCCCCCTCCATTTTTTAATTTAATCTGATACTCGTAAAGTTAAAACATGATGGAAGAGGCCAGATACATCCTGGAATGATATAAAGAAACTAACCATTTTTCATGCTTCTTTTGAAACGGATTATGTATTTAAATTGAGTTTGAGACCCAGAAGACGTTCAAATCAAAGCTTTTTCATCATGGCCGAAGAAAAGAGTGGTAATGAAAAGATTACTAATGGGTTTTCCTTCTTCTTTTTTGTTGTGGTTTATTGAAACAAACCAATTATTTCCGTATTGAGCTTTTATTGGGCAAAGTCAGAGGAGGGATCAACCTTAAGGCGTCGATCATCCAGTTATTTGGAAGTACGCCCATAAACAACTGTAGGATCTGTATAGATTGTTAAGTGGTAGATAGCTAATGAGAAAAACAGAGAGTAAGACCTAGGAGCGAAACTTGGATGACACCAATATTGATGCCATTGACTCGTAATATGGGAAAAAAAACTTTCATGAAACTGACTAATTAAAGGGAATTGATGATTTCCTAAACTCTTCCAGAGATGATACATATAAGGAATCTTAGCGGTAATCTACAAACAATACAATCGCAGGGATAAAAATGCAACATCAACGACCTCATTGATTTTGTAGGTAATGTTATTTAAAACATCCGTAATATGACAAGAAATTATAGTGTAGTTGGTTCCAGTGTGATGTGTGAAATGACATAGGGAATACTGTGGGAAGCATGTTTTATTTGCATCTGGTTCGTTCATACGTCCTTGTATAGTCATGTCATGTAAATTTAGCGTAGATTGCTATAGAGTCTATTTAGCGGCTTTTAATACAAATAATATCGTTTTTCAAGTTGGAAGGATATTTCAGGACGCTTATCTCTGAAATAACACATGGAATACCCAGTACCGCGTGTCTAAATTACAAAAATGTTGAAACTTGGATAAGCATGGAATAACAATAATACAACACAAAATGTACGTAAACAAAATGTATTGAAACAAGGAAAAGGTACACAATATTTACAGTTAGTTTTGGTATATTCTTGGGAAGACTGTTCCTGCAGAATGGGTTGACTAAATCGCAGTCGGGCAGAGTCTCTGGATTGCATCTTCTTCTAACTACTATCTTACTCTCTGGTCTTCCGGTACCAACCCATATTTATATGGTCGGTACTCCACTTATGTAAATTAGGTGTATCGTACACAACAAAAAACTAACCTCTTTTTCTCTATCTCTTTATCTCATCTTCTAGTTGAATAAGTTTAAAAGTAAAAAAATGATAAAAGTATCATTAGTAACGCTGTACTCGTTCCGTAAACGCGTACAGCCAAAACAACCGAACGATTGATTGATTGAGTTTTACAGCATATCAACCTCGATCGGTTATTTAATGCCGACAAAATTTTTATTACTGATAATATTCTTCTTCAAAAAACTATTTCTAGCAATATCCTTCTGTTTAAAATCGATTCCAAGTAATATTTTCAAAAAATGTATCGCCGGTAACGTTTTTCCAAAAATGTATTGCTAGTAATATTCCTTTACGAAGCTATATTGCTGATTATACGATATTTCCTTCAAAATTGAAGGAGAAGTTATATTATTATATCCCATAATTTTTTTTTAAAACTATATTTCTGGTAATAACTCTTTCTTCAAAAACCTGCTGCTTTTAATAACTTTCCTTCAAAAATACATTGCTGGTAATAATTTTTCTCAACAATGAATAGCTGTTAATAATTTTTCTCCATAAAAGTATTGCTGGTAGCGAAAAATGTATTGTTGGAAATGTTTTTTTTGTTTTTTTTTATTAAGTTAGGAAAACGAAAAAGCAGATTTAGTAAACTATTTTATTTTCTGTAGAGCCCAATTTCTTTAATGAAATTTATAATATTACGTGAGTGAAGTGTCCATACTTTCTACGCTTTCCAGCCTATTAGCATTTTGTTTCTTGTTAGGTTTTGTTCTTTGAACTTCTCTTATTTCTGCCTGTTTGTTTGATTTTGCTTCCTTAGTTTTACCATTAATGATCTTTGTATAGATGATGACTGTTCCCTTGTTTGTGATGGGCTAAAGTTATGTTCTTCTATGTCCATTTCTCTTGATTCTTCACTAAAAGTTGTTATTTTTTATGTACCTTTTGATTCTCTTGAGAATGTTTAGAGGTTTCTATTTCTTGAATATTTGCACTTTACTTTGGAATTTCCGGATTTAATTGTTTTGTACATATAAAGACTTTTTTGCTTGAGGTTGACGGGACAGAATATTTTTTGTCTCTGGGCGTTTGTTTTATGAGTGATATACTACATTTTAGTAGTTCTATTAAACGTTTTAATCCGTTAATAAGAGTTATAAGATCTTGGCTTCTTAATGCATTGTTTTCTTGGATGAATTTTTGTTGATTTGATATTATAGTGATATTTGCATATGATGCTTGAAGTGAATTAGATTTAACCTGTTTCCTGGCTTCTTGGAATGAGATATTTTGCGTGTATTTTCTTCTAATTATTTCCTTTTCCTTTTTCCAAATGTTTCACTCTTTGGAGTCTGCTGGATGTTTTTCTTTACAGTTTGGATATAAAGGAGTCCTTTCACAAATTGACTCATCATTTATGACATCTACGGGGATTAGGAATGTATGGCTCTACCTTGGCTATTGTGTAACCTATCTTTAATTCTTTTGGTAGAGTCGGTTTGTCGAATGTCAAAATGTATGTGTTGGTGTACAAACGAACGAGAAACACTTAAAATCTAATAAACGTAAACTTTGATAAAGATGCATATTCACTGTTTGTATTTTATAATACGATATTAATATGTGAATATTACATGCATTATTATTGCATGCAGTTAAGTAAAACATCAGTTTTATCAAATTTATCAGTTTTATGAAATATCGTTTTAAATACATCTGAAAGTTTTGACTACAGTAAATATAGTTTTGTCAGCGGTGTAGCCAAGGGCAGCAGTACATATGCTAATTTTATATCTCGCGTATCAAAAGTCGAATGATAGCGAGTATATACGGAATGCGGCCGCAAATATACTTTAGTGCCATCTACCTTACAATTTCATGTCATTTTCATGTCATCTAAAGACGTAAAACATGTGTAATTTTTTTTCCGTTTTTATCATAAAATATTGTCGATGTCCTGTTGAATATTTTTAAACTTTTCTACTATACAAAGATATGCTGAAGATTTCTTCGCCATACGAAAATCCAACCAAAAGATCTGACTTGCTTTTAATGGATGCTTGGTCGGGCCAAGCTATTTTGAATGGCCTCATATATAATTCACTATATTTCCTGCATGTCTTCATCCACGTATGTGCAGGTGTGATTGAAACGTCTTAATGAACTCTGTTCGTTTTGAACACCATCATTTTCAGTTTCACCTGATATTTGTTTCTGCTAACGGTCAGTACAAACAAATTACGTTATATTAGGATGCTTCGAATTGGTGATATATATTGGCGATTTATGAGTGATATATATATATATATATATATACGTGTGTGTGTGTGTACAAAGCTTACATTCTTCTTTGTCATGAAACAAAAACATCTCACATTCCATTGGGTACTTCAACGCGGTGTATTGGTCATATCTGTATATATATATATATATATCATCTACGCTCAAATCACCGTGCTATATAACAAATATGGAGCCAATTTGTTTACATTGCACAGATCAGGTCGAAAATTTCGAAAATTTGCGCAGGTCAGTGTTTCCAACATTGTGTGAAAATTTTGTGTAAATTGATTGGACGGTTTTTGAAATATTATAAAAAAAGTTACCTCCATAATAATTTGGCACGCAGTGTATATATATATATATATATATATATATATATATATATATATATATATATATATATATATCATATCCATTATCTCTCTCTCTATCTATTTATCTCTCTCTCTCTCTCTCTATATATATATATATATATATATATATATATATATATAATATAATCTAGTCGCACCAAATGCGGTGATAAAGTTCGATATATATAGGGATATAGATCCTGAGACTGTCGGGATAGATAGATAGATAGATAGATAGATAGATAGATAGATAGATAGATAGATATGAAGAAATTAAGATGCTTACTCACTACGGGCGCCAAAAGAGGATCCACCTAACAAGGTTACGAGGCCGTTTTGATCATTAATTCTCTATTGACTACTTCCATCTATAGGCATCTAGTGAAGAGCAGAAACAAAATCAACATCCCTGAGGATTCATTTTTCTTAGTGACTTCGTCTAACTAGTCAACAAAAATATCAAGTCACTGGTGAAGTGAATACATCTGAGGCATAGACTATCGATTGTTCTCCAAAGCTGGACAATTTCTTACGCCAAACGGACTTTGCTTCGCAGAAGCAAATTCAGATGGGAAAACAAATTTCAATTTAATTATTTTCTTGTATGAAACCGTTCTGTTATTTGGAGTTTTTTTTTCAGCACAAACCAACCTACTCTCACTCTTTCAACTCTTGCGAGAATTTGCTACTTCCATACTAATGTACACCAAATGCCAGATAGAATTTTCTTGCAAGATGAGCTTGCCAAAAGACTATTGGAACTAAGACGGTATTGCCATTGGGATGACGTCTGAATTTGCATTCTGCTAAGTTTTAGGTTGCATCTGCAGTCACGTACAGTCATAAATGTTTTATACGCTTAATTTTATGAAAGGTGAGATAGTGGTTTCTAATCACTGCTTAGATGTGGCCTAAAGCCGAAAGTATGGGGTACCACACTGCGGATCGAACTCACTACTCAGCCGTAATTGATTCTAGCGAGACAAGTTTACTAACCAATACACCACGTTGAAGTACCCAATGAAAAGTGAGATGAACATTAAAAATGGTTTGTTTCATGACAAAGAAGAATGTAAGCTTTATATATATATATATATATATATGTGTGTGTGTGTGTGTGTGTGTGTGTGTGTGGGTGTGTGTGTGTGTGTATGTGATATATATGTGTGTCAGTGTGTGTATGTGTGTGTGCGCGCGCACGTGTGTGTGTGTGTGTGTGTGGTTTAGACCTCTCGGTCACGAAGTGCTTCCATGATCAAGCAAAGTTGAATAGTACTTGAAACGCAAATCTTGCCCAGACTCTCGAGATATACACATCTATATTTCGAGAGTTTGGGGAAGATAGACACTAATATATTCATATACTACCTTAAAAGCAGCCCTATCAGCATTTAAGCGAGCTCCTGCGGAGGGATCTTGTTAGACCTTCATCACGCTAGTGAGGGAGGAGTAGATGCGTTTGGCAACGATAAACTACAGAAGAACTCAAAATTGATCGCTGCATTTAAGTATTGCATTGGTGTTTAAGCTTGCCTTTTAAAAGTCCAACGTTAATTTTTGTGTTGCGTCTTAATCTAAAAACTATTTGATGTACGTAGGTCTTTATTTCCGAACAAATAATTATTTTTATTTCATGGGTGACTTTCGCTGGATTTCGCAATTAATTTGGATTATTTCCAAATGTATTTCCAAGATACAAAAATTGTTATCGTGCAAAAACTTGTCGCAAAACAGCACGTAAAAAAATCGCCGAAAATAATCGCAGTAATAAAAACTTGGGTATCCAAAATTTCAGGATTGCAGGTCGCGATTTGACCCGGAATGTTTTCAATTTGCTCATGGTGTCGGCCTGATTCCAGATGATATGTTTGACTACTGCCACTAGGAGTACAGTTGAAAAAGAGCGACACAGTGACACACTGAAATTTATCTCTATCTATAAAAGACAGGATGTGTGTGTGTGTGTGTGTGTGTGTGTGTGTGTGTGTGTGTGTGTGTGTAACGAATGCACGGCCACAATTTTCGACGGATTTGCACCAAAATTTACATGCACATGCTCCAAGTTAGCGGGAAGGCCAAGACTGACTTTGCATTTCCCAACTCCCATCGATAGTGGAAATAATCGATTTGTTCATCCTTCTACGGCACTTTTCATGTATTTTGCGGCCATTTTGTACTGACCAGAGTGAGAGCCAATAGTTGGCTGCCACGAATAGGCAGAAAGATTCTATTGGCCAGCGTGAGAGCCAACAGCTGACTGACACGAATGTTAACTAGCATGCTAGCATAGAAAAAATAATCGATAATTGCATTCGTCACAAGTGGAAAAAATTTAAATCTGCATGGCACTTTACTCCAATTGGCTCATTCGCTTGCTTAAACTCAACGTTGATTCTGATTCCACAGAACTGGGTTGGGTGTGAAAAAGTATTTGTTGTTAACATTCTTTTTTCATTTACTTTTTCCAGGTACGATTCCTTTTTTAAAGCTGATCGTTTTGTGTTCATTTTGTTTAGTTCTTTTTTCGTAAGATTTAATGTTTAGTATAGAGCTTCGAAAAAATTCGCAGTGTGAGATAGGCAAGAAGTAAGGCATGTAGCAACATCAGCACGACAAAGGGCACTCCTTTAAAGGCAAGGAAGGGCAAAAATATTTTAAGTCAAGGGATAACGATTGCTGTATGAGTTCTACGATTTTTGAATCAAGCACGGGCAACGCCGGGCCATGCTGCTAGTCATATATATATATATATATATATATATAGATAGATAGATAGATAGATAGATATGTGTGTTTAACTATAATGAGACAATATCGAACATATTTTTTAGACAACGCGTTTCCCCTCTTCATGCGAAGTTAAGCAACGTCGATCCTGATCAGTGCCCAGATGGGTGACCGCTTAGGATACTAGGTGCAGTAAGCTTGGATGTGTGGGTTGTGTAACGGATAATGGCTCGGAATTTTAAATCGGAGAGCCGAGTTCCAATTCCAGTCGAGTTCGTTATATTCACTTACGCGCAAACGCTCTTGGGAAAGGTATGAATCCACCTCTTCTCTCCCCAGCTATGGGTTAATTAGTAAGATTTGTATGACTAAATCATTATTTTCTCCAAAAATAAAATAAAATTGTTTAGAAAAGAAATATTTAGATTTCGTCATTAAATAACTCATAGAGGTTGATATGCCGCTAAACAAAAACAACCAGACAAATAGGTATTAGTTTGTATAGCGAATTTTATTACTATGGCTTTTGTAAAGATCGGTGATATAAGGCCTCGGTTTGAGTTTACATAACAACAAAAGAAATGGTAGCACAATGCGATAAACGAATTCCTTTTCTTCATTTCACCCCAAGCAAGGCGAGAATGCCACTAAGATGCAATGTGTTACTGGGTGTGAAAGACAATAGGAAAATTTTAGTGCGGAGAAAGAACAGATTTCGGGAGGATGACGATTGATTTTGTGTTGAATCTTTGAAAAACGGAGTTGACAGGGAAGCAAGAAGCTGAAAAAAGAGAGTTTCACATGCGAGAAATCCGACAAAGAAAGCTATTAGAATAGAACTTACATTTTACATCTAGTTATTTCAAAGATGAGACCTAGCTGCGAATCTAGTAGTACACTTAAATTCGTGCGGTCTTTGTACCAGAGAGGAGAGATCATTTGAACAAATTATAGAAAAGACTCATGGAAAACGTCATGAGAGAAGAGTAACGACTGAAGTAGGAATGTCAGGTCAGGAGCGATAGCATCCATTGGATTTTTTTCAAGAATCTCGAAATATATAGCAGACGCACCAGGCCAGATATTCAATGCAAGGACATAATTTCCGATCTCTGTTTAAAAGATTTTTTTATTTGTTTTTTAAGCTGAGGTCGGAAATTATGACCTGTTGTCTGCATACTAAAAAGTTCTTTTTGAGCTCATTTGAAGTGGGATAAAAAGGATGTATGTATATTTCGTTTAATCACCCACACTTGATTTTCCCCTCCTCGTCCGTCTCCTCCTGCTCCTCCTCTTCCTCACCTTCTTCCACATATCACGTCGTGCGCTTATTCATTTTTTTTTTTTTTTTAATATAGTGTTCATATTTTTTGATTTAAAAAAAAAAGAAAGCGTTAGGAAATCAATTGAGTGAAATGGCCGGAAAAAAAAACCGAAGGGTTGAAGCCAAGATGGCGGAATCGGCTGATTTATTATTTTCTATACTTAAAAGCTTTACATGTTTGTTTTTTTATCTTTTTATATGTCTATTCAGCACTTTTTTAATACTACTGTTTCCTGGTCTAATTCAGTTCTGACCATTAACATTATTATTATTATTATTATTATTATTACTATTATTATTATTATACATAATAGTAATAGCTGGCCACTTGTATTCGATGATACTAGTGCGACTAGCCAGTCCCTATTGCAGACGTTCGCTCAGGCACATGTGGATTATACTGCAACTATGATGAGCAGACCATAGTTACAGTTTCTGGGAGAGAGCGTGTTATCTAGCGTGATCAACAATTTGCACAAGGCCAGCAGACTCAAGCCACGATGACTTGTGGTTTGTGCTATCGATGTGGTATGGTTTTCAGGCACGTTCCAAAGGTGCCGCACGCTGGGATCTACCTCGATCCATTCCGTTAACATCAGAATGTCTCCTTCCTGACAAATCGACCATGGTGAGATTCGAACCCGGATGAGAAACCGAACGTTCTAACCACTCGGCCATATATATATATATATATATATATATATATATATATATATATATATTTCGATAAACGTGCAATCAATTTACAAATTCATGAATTATTCATACAAAAACAAATGCAAAGGTTAATGATTTAATTGGCGAGAAATCCATCGACGCAAACAATTCAAATAATATACAAAAAACCCCGAACCTGTTATGAATGAAAAGATCCTTGTTTCTATAAATTTCTGTTGCATTAGTTCTTATTTTTACTACAAGCTTTTGTCTGTTCCTACAGACATCTTCAGGTATGGAATAGATGCTGTTCTTGTTTTTTCTCTTAGTAATAAGAGGACAACGAAAATATATGTATTGTTGTATCCGAAAAATGCTATTGGAAATGAGTTATTGTTTTTGGAGCGTGCAGTAGCAACGCTGAGTTTGATTTTAAATTTTACAGTTGTGCGTTCTTGTACAAATATGGTGATAAGCGAATTTTTTACTGGTAAATTTTCTGTCAAAGTGGCATGAACTATATTGTTCAATAATTACAGTAATGTCGCACTTATTATCCAAAAGTCGCACTTGGATCAGTTATTTTAATTTCGAATTAACGTGCAAGTTTACAAATTCATGAATTATTCATACAAAAACAAATGCAAAGGTTAATGATTTAATTGGCGAGAAATCCATCGTCGCAAACAATTCAAATAATATACAAAAACCCCCGAACCTGTTATGAATGAAAATATCCTTGTTTCTATAAATTTCTGTTGCATTAGTTCTTATTTTTACTACAAGCTTTACAAATGTTTAATTTGCGCACCACCTTTGACATGACACACATCAAGCCGGTTGTCCAGCTCCTGACAAACACGCTGCAGCATGTCTTGCATAACATTCTCCAGCGTCTCAGTGATTCTCTGTTTATGTTTATCTAGGCTTGTAAGAAAGTATTGGGAGTATAGGCCTGTCATTTCACACGGGCCCATAGAAAGAAATCACATCACTTTCCTTGACATTTTAATAGACAAAAATAATATATATTTCACACAGGCCTATAGAAAGAAATCACTTTCCTTGACATTTTAATAGACAATAATATATATATATATATATATATATATATATATATATATATTAAGATAAAGAACAAACAGGAAACGTTTAACAATGTAACATGTTTCACTTTTCTTAAGTTTTGTCAGACATTGAGAGGCGGAAATATGTTAGATTAATAAAGGCTTCCTATTTCTTCTTTATCCTATCATCTTGTCGAATCCCGATCCATATCTACATTTGCACTTTAAATCATATATATATATATATGTGTGTGTGTGTGTGTGCGCGCGCGCACGCTTATGTGTGTGAAAATACCCTGTCTATAATTTATTTCTGTACTAGCGTTACCTCCTTTGAAGTGATAAAAAACGTTTTTGTGAAAGAATAGAATACAACAATAAGAAAAAATATATTTAAAGAATAAAATGTAGAAAATTTATATTCTTATAAATGTAAAGTCATGAAAAAACAATATTCTGCTATTTTTAAAATTTTTCTCTCCAGAATCTATCTTACATATTTATGTCTGTATATTGCTGCCACATCTGATTTGGTGTTCCTGCTATATGTTTAAAGATTCTTCATAAAATCCAAAGAAGAAATTGCAATGTTATTGGTATCCCGGCTCCAGCCACTTTCCCTGGGCCATTTTTTTTTATAAATTCTTTCATGGTAATTGTTCTGATGAACTTTGCCATATGAAACCTAGACTATGAATTTGATCTTCAAAAATTTTAATTCAGTGTCTATCGTTATCTTCTGTCTTCTTGATTCCTCTTCTTTTATTTTCCTTCTCCTTAATAATGATTTTTTTTTCCTTTTTATTATTCTTTCATACACAGTAACCTGTGTGGCTTTATTACCTTGCTTGGCGTGAAATTGTCGTTAAATTTCTCAATTTTTTTCAACATAATAGACTTTCAGTACATTGTTGTCTTAAATTTGGCATTTACTTCCAGTAAGTTGTTTACATTTCTTGTTAGAAGATAGAATATATGTTATTCTTGCAAGTCAATGAATGTCTTAAAATATCTTTAATTTTTTGTTGACTGAATTTTTCGCAAAGTTCCAAAATTACATTCGGTTTCAAAAATATTAATACTCGTTACAAATGCAAACAACAATTTTTAGATATTTTTTCCGCTGGAAAGATTATATCGAATCAATTGATATGTCTACTGATGGCAAAGTTGGTTCTCTATGTCGTCTTAGACAAATTTTCTTGCCCAAATCTTTCTCATGTATTTACAAGTCTAAATACATGGAAGGCGAAAGAGACAGATGGAAACATCGAGTAACCTACGTAATATAAATTGGACTCATCCTATCATCATGATATGGCTTCAGATTATAGTTTCGAGTTCTATAAATGGTATAAAAGAAATGCTTTCTGAGATTTGATATTGTGAGCCGTAATATCATGATGATGAAAACAGAGCAAACTTTTCAGCCAGCCCAAAATATACGTTTACACTAATGAGTATTAATTAGAGAGGACGCATGCGCGAAGGATACATCACGACTGGATCTCCGTCAAACGATAAAGTTACGTAAAATGCCGAAAACTGAAGCGGAAGAGTGAGAGAGAAAGGAGAGGAAATATAGAAAATAAAGAATAAAAATGAATTTTAAAAATCAGAAACAATATAGGGCAAAATATAATCAGGTAAAAATTAAGTTCAAATATCATTCAAAAGTCCATATCGATTTTGAACGTTTTTATCAAATAACGCTAGAAGTTTGCTTTTACGTGAGTCCTACTTTTTTCTTTTCTTTTTTTTTTAACAGTTTATTTGTCAGGTGGTATTTTTAAATATCTAATTAAATTGCTCGCTTTTACTTGCTAAAAATCGCCAGCGAATTCACAATTTCTAAATCACGAATGATTTCTAATTAAACTGCAAATTCGATGACAGGATTTTCAGAATTAAAGGAAATCCAAGTCTTATTGAAAACATAAAAATATTAGTTTGCGAACCGCAATGTCGGCACGCTGGAAATATTTGTCTTAAACTGCTCACGGAATTTGAAAAAGAATAATCCAAAGATATATGTAGGTGACAGGGTGTCGACTATACTGAGATGCAATGTCAGCTCATCTCGAAACCAACAGTGAGTTAAATCTTCAGCGGATGCCCCACCGGTGCGGTCTAGTCCTCCTGTTATATATCTAGAGATCCTTAATAAAATCCAATGAAGAATCAGATATGTTACCTATCTTATATATCTATAGGTCTACCATTCGTACATGCTTAGAATATTGTTGCAACATACGGTCCGCTGCCCCTGCTGTATATTTAGAGAGTCTTGATAAAATCCAAAGAATCTGCAATGTTACAGATCCTGAACTGGCATCTCGACTTCAGTCACTTTCCCACCATCGTAACGCTGATTCCCTGTGCCTTTTCTATAAATACTTTCATTTTGATGAACTTCGCTGTGGTAGCAAAACTTTATGAATTTAAGCGCAGTACTAGATTGGCGGCAAGGTCTCATCATTTTACAGTTGAAATGGCTAGATGTAACCGCAAGTTCTATGTTAACAGTTTATTCTATCGCACTTCTCGTTTGTGGAATTCTCTCCCAGCTCCTTGCTTTCCAGTCAAATATGATCTTCAAAAACTTAAATGAAATGTCTATCATTATCTTCTCTCTTCTTTATTCTAGTTCTTTTATTGTCCTCTCTCCTTAATAGTATATTTTTCTTATATTCTCTAACACTCAGTAACTCCCTTGCGTTTTAGTGGCTTTATTGCCTTGCTTGGGTTAAAAGAAATTAGTGACTCTGTTGTCGGACGCAATTTCAGATTGGCCGCCCCCACTCTACACCGGTTTCTTGGTATTTATCGTCGTTTTTTGCCTTGTATCTGCTTCGTTCGTTCGTTCGTTCTGTCACAAATGCACGGATCATACTATGTAACCCGACAGAACTCACTCTCTTCTCCAAGATGGTCTCGTTTGACGGAACAAGGCACTCGCCTTCTCTCAAACAGAAGTCCTACATGCCATACTCAGACCAACTGTCTCACTTCGAGACGCCGGCAAAATCTCAATCACCACTTCCGCCCCTCGACTCGGGTTCCGGTTCACTACGTCTGTTACAGATTTTTAAAAAGATGACAGACTAAATTATTTTTATTAAGCAAAGAGATCAATTTGAGAAACTTGCTTGAGATTCAAACGATGACATTTTCAAATGATGTGATATACTATTGTGACCCACTCTAACCCTGGGTTGATTGCAGCACCATCTGTGACGATCTAACCCTTGGCTGGTTCGGATGGAAATCTGGTTTACCACGGAACCATATGTGACACTAACCCATCTGGTTGCCTTGGTTGCAGTCGATGTCTGGTTAGAGTCGATATCAGCTTTGTCGTTCCCAGATCGCCTCCAACGTCTGGTTACCGTTGTGATTTGATCTTAGGTAGACGAAATCAATCAGGCGTCGGGCCGTAGTGCAAGCTGAATCCGGGGCAAAGGTGATACCGCACAAGTGTATGTGAAAGAAAAATAATGAAATAAACTCAAGAGGTTCAAATGTGTTGAAAAAAATAACAAGTATTTTTATATCCGTCTGCTGAACACATCTTTCTCCCAACCCACTTCTATGGATTCGTGACACTTTTAGTTTCTTAAGCGAGTCTTGATATCTTAAGTTGTTTTTCAATAAATTGCTTTTTGGTATCTTCAGGCGATATTCGTTAAAACTTGCTTTGGTGGTGTAAGTCTAAGTCGTTCTTTAAAAAAAAATGCTTTTGTTAGAAGTCTAAGTCGGAATGCGTGGAAATCTTTCGGTCAGCTTCTGCGAGACTGGTCTCCTAGCTCAACAGCTCTCTGGGACTCTTTCTGAAACCGTATCGGAAACTCAACTGTAACTGTCTCTGAGGTCGTCCGTTTATATGGACTCCGACCAAAACCGGGTTGGGGCCTGTCGTGGTTTGGGTTCTTCGATAATTCCAAATCCCCAATAAGGATTCTCTTTGTCTTCAGACAGGAAAATTTATCACTCCCCATTTTTGGAAGTCAATT
Organism: Acanthosepion pharaonis; assembly: GCA_903632075.3. Lineage (NCBI taxonomy): Eukaryota > Metazoa > Mollusca > Cephalopoda > Sepiida > Sepiidae > Acanthosepion > Acanthosepion pharaonis. The sequence continues at coordinate 593,590 of CAHIKZ030000375.1, read as the reverse complement.
ACTTTCTGTTTTAGAGGGGTTCTCCCCCTTCTGTGGGGAGAGGTCTGAGGAGAATTATCCTCCTAAACTCTTCCTTTCTCATATTGGTATCTTATAACAATCCCTTCAGTGGGCGTCAACAGGTTTCCCTTCTTTCTCATATGTTCACCTTCGCCCATCACTCACGCCACCACTCAGCCAATGAACGCTCGGTAGCGTGGGTGTGGCTAGATTGGCCTCAGTTTACAATTATCGCCCAAATAAAAAAAAAGTATCTTCCCTTTTCTTTCTTTCTTTTCTGTCGGCCAGAATTCTTATGAATCGCATATTGCGACCATTAAATTCTTATCTTAACTTGGGGTCACATGGAATTCATTAGCGGAATTCTCTAGTCAATAATTAACTGGGTGGTCGTTGTCATTTGGAGACTAAATCTCTCTATCAATATTATCGCATTCCCAGATGCGCGTTCGCGGTGACAGAAAGTCTGTCGCTAACAGTTTGAACAGGTAGTAACAATGACTTTCCTCGTCGGTTTTTTTTTTAAGATAACCGAATTCCGATTTAATTCTGCTTTTATGCAGCTGGCCGAATTGAAATTTTTATTATTGCTACGCGTGTGGTAGATTGTTATTCTTTATCCGTATTCTGTTTCCCTTGGTACTTCCCTCTTATCATGACAAGATCCGGACATACAACAGATGGGTCTCCTTCTGGACACAAGAACCAAAACCAAATGATATCTCCGAATGATAATCATATTCTTTTTGGCTGGTCTCACTGAAATGCCTTCCTGGTCGCATGCTTGACATAGTTTTGTTTATCTTTTAGAATTCTGTTTTCCTTGTCGCGTCATGACATTAATTAATTCTGACAGAATCCGAAACCCGCTTCTTTTACGAATTTTCTGTCTTCTGCGAAAAAAATCTTTCTCCGCAAATGAAAATAAAATCTTTACCCATTTTTCTTTTGTTAAAAAAAAATAATGTCGCTCGGTATATCTTTCGTTATAGCTATTTCTCGCCTTAAGTATTTCTCGTTTTTTTACCATACCTAAATAGTGTCACACTATCGGCTTGAGTCGTAAGTCATTTCTGTTTCAGGGAACCAGTTGTAATGACAAATCTATCATACTAACTAACCATTGCTTAAATATATCGTAACAGGTAATGAAAAATTAATTGCATAAAACAATGTGCAATTCAGAAGGCAGTGGATTCACAACGAGAAATGTCCACAACAGACCCTAAAAACTAAACACCATGTAAGAAAAATAATATTGTGTATATGGTGAAAGCGCCTGGTTATTATTCGGTTAGAGTTCTTAAAACTCAGTGAAACGTTAAATGCACATTTATGGATCCAGCAGTTGCAACTTTCACATCAAAATCTGCGCGGAACTTCACTCAAAAGGCAACGAAGAGATGTCGAAGTGGCAACATGTCATTGCAAAAAATGGTGAATATATTATTGAATAAAAATGTAATTGTACTTCATTCTTTAAAAAATACATAGAAAGTGCTCAGACGAACTAAATCCTTTAGTTCCACTAGGTCTAAGCTTCACGGCTAGCACCCCCACCCAAGATGCGTGCATTCTCTCCATATTCTGCTGGTGAGATGTAATTTCTTCTCGAGCAGCTTCTTCCTGCAAACCACTGCCCTGGGCAACCGATTCTCAAAAGGTTGTATTTCCGATCGCTACTTTCTTAACCTGTTCAAGTCTAGGGGTTAAACGATATCTTCCCGACATATCAGCATAAATTGAGCCTCTTAAACTGTAACCTTATACATCGAGTGGTCTGCTCTGTCGCTATTTGCAGGGAAATTGTTCAGTTGAACTAAATTCTTTAGTTCTACCAGTTCTCACCTTCACGGCTAAAACCCGCCATGTTACGTACATTGTAGCAAACCACCTTCATTCTCTTCGTATTCCATTGGTGAGAGGTAAGTTCCACTAGAGCAGCTTCTTCCCACGAACTTCTACTTTGTGGAACTGACTCTGAAGATAATGCTTCTCCGATCACTACAATCTTAACTCGTTCAAGTCTAGGGTTAACCGTTATCTTTCCCACATAACCGATTAAAATATGTGCCTGTAAACCTCTACCTCGAGTGACTGCTCGGTCAATGAATGCCGAATGTTTCCTTATAAAGAAACCGGCTGATATAAGCATCAACATTGCCAATAGTTATGCATTTGCAACCTGCCTTTGATGTTTGATCCATCATAAATACCAGTAGTCGAAACGCTGATTTTTGAGGTGGCTAGCATCAATATTTTGTTATATTGATTCGAGACAAAGATCCTAAATGCAACTTCCCGTTTTGCTGAACTGTGTAAAACTTTGTTACTATTTATCTGAACGGATATTTTACGGATATGCATGTGTTTTCAATTGAAACGGCATCAAAATTTAGAGGTAGCTACCTAATAACGTGTACCGTATATATTTAAGCATAGTGAAAGATTTTAGGAGATTTTATGCAAAAAAATAGTTGTTGCTTTGTACACAAGTAATTACGGGCGCGAGGTTAATGGTACATCTATTTGCGGTGAGCATCACCTACCTGGTAGGCCTACATTCCCACCGTACCTTTGGTTAACCTTAACGGTACAGGTAAGCTTCTTTAGCTCGCCACACGTAGTCAAGATTCCTTTTTTTTTTCTGTTGCTACATTAACAGAAAGTCATGACTATGGATGATGCTTAAAATCTACAAATACTTTATATAAATGAAGAATTAACAATGTTTTACTTTCCTTTCTCTAATTTGCGTTCGTCTTCGTTCACACGTGTTTAAACCGCTGAGGTATACTTTGTGAAAACGAATATGAATGCAAATTTGAGACAGGAAAAGCTATTAATTCTTCATTTATATAAGGTATTTGTTGATTTTTAGTGGCATATATAGTAGACGAGAATTTTTTCTTCCTGTATCGACAAAAAGGATGACACTTAGGTTACGTAGGAGGTAGACCCAGGGTAAAGTAGCTACGGTTGTCAGGCATGAACGAAAACTAAGGTATGTAGATCATTGTATCAGATATTTTACGGTAAGTGTTTTTTTCTCGCTATTTTGGGATAGTTTTGTACAAAAAAAGAATGAAGCCCGTTTATTTGCTATAATGTATGTCCAGGATGATGTCTAGTACTGTAATATTTGACTACGCTAGGCCTACTAGTATTGCTCGGAAGCTGGGGTTGGGTTATATACGGGCTATATGAAAAAATCATGTTTTTAAAAAGAAAATCCAGGGGTCGCACTGTATATTAAGTTATCGGGTATATACGGTAGTTCGTAGTTGCTATAAACTCTGACAAGGACCTCAATTGTCATGAGATAAGATTATATTTTACATCTCCTACAAAACACTGATTATTTCATGAGTGAAAAAAATGTATTTTCTTCCTTTTTTTTCTCATTTCAGGTACACCGACCGTGTTTGTTCTTACCTGGGCTGCTATAAAAGCAAAGTACGATAACAATCAGTAAGTAATTTTATTTACATTGGCAAAATTATTATTGAATCTATCTTTCAGTTTCGTTCCCAAGATCTTTTCTGTACTAACGCTCAGAGGGTTGGTCTATGCTGATGACTTAGGTATTCATAACTGGGATAAAACAATTTTGATTAAAAAAAGAATTAACATACTCTATCAACTGTTCCAAGAAATAGGACTCAAGATAAATCTTCCAAAACAGAATCTATGATCTGGAAACAGAAGTAAAGCAGTGATAGCTCCTCTACCTTTGTAAGAGCCAGATCAGGCAGAAGATGGAGTACTGTTTCCATATTTTGGCAGGAGCTGTCCTGATCTCATCTTCAAGTCTTGATGGAGTTTAAAGGCATCTCCAAATTCTTGTGGGAGAAGAATTATTTTACACCCGCCAACCCCCCCTCTCTCTCTCTCTCTCTCTCCATCCCTCTCTCTCTCTCTCTCTCTCACACACACACACAAGCGAGATTTGGCGTGTTTCTCACTGCTCTATCACTACTACCATGAAAAATGTTAGAATCGACGAGCAGCTTCTTCTAGCGAACCACTACCCTATAAAAACAGACTCCCTAGAGGGTGTTTCCCAGATCACTACAATCTTAACCTGTTCAAGTCGAGAGTCAACCGTTATCTTCCCCTCCTATCTATATAAACTACACCTTATCGTAAGCCTCTACCGCGAGTGGACCTCGGGCCTTGTACAGAGCGAACCCTACTGTAAAAAAAAAAAGCTTATAACTTGATTCCATCATAAAAATCCAGAATATATATTCTAAGGAATTAATAAATGTTTCAAATAGCTCGGTGTATTGATCACAGAAATTTATTAAAGAAGAAAGATGAATATAGAATAACCTGTGCTAAGGGTAGTTTCACCCAATACCGCCAAAGGCTACTGAACCAAAACACTCGAATAATGTCATTAAATTGCCTTGTCAGATCTAAACTCTTTTATGGATGTCATGCGTGGCATTCGACATTCAAAAATGTCGAAACTATCAGCTACATACAGCTGTTTTCTCATATCGATGATTAAAAACGGCTTCTAGCGAATAAAACGTGAGTCTTGAAAGGACTGCTCTTCGTCGGATCTGGTAGACTAGCGATAAAGATTCACAATCGAAGAACTTTGCCAAATGATAAAAATCACATAATTTGAAAATTTTCAACAGCAGCAACAAGTAAAAGTATAGTATATGTAATACGAAAAGAAAATAATGACAAAATCAAGATGTTGTCGTTCCACACAACCATAAACAACGTGCTAGGAAGGAAACGTCTCTCTGCATCTTCTTGGTCTCACGTTTTCCACTGACCTGAGGGGGGGAACAACTACATTGAATCAATAACCATCTACCGCAAAGAAACTTGGGTCTCTGTGTCGCGAAGGTTTTTCTCGCCTGAATTCATCCTTCAAATCTACAAATCAACCCTTCGTCCTTGCATTAGATACTGCTGTCATATATGGTCTGTTGCCCCCTCTGTTCATCTCGAGGACCACGACAAAATCCAGAGACGGATATGCAATGTGATAGGTCCTAATCTGGCATCTCGTCTACAGTCACTCTCTTACAGATTTGCTGTGGCTTCCCTCTGTCTTTTCTACAAGTATTTTATGGCAACTGCTCCGACGAGCTACTTTCACTCGTTCCTAAACTGCATGAATTTAAGCGTGCTACTAGGTTGGCATCTCGGTCCCACCCTCTGACTGTCGAAACGACTAAATGTAGCTGTCTCTTCTACTCCAACAGCTTCTTATCTCGCACTTCCCGTCAGTGGAAATCCCTTCCCTGTTAGCTATTCAAATATTCAAATGTCAGGTCAAATGACATCTTCTGATACCTTGATCCTGATCCCCGTCCTTCTCTATAATCCTTTCCTCAAACACTCCTCTTACTCTTGATGTCACTTTCTGTAACCCCTTGCGTGCTAGTGGCACTTTCGCCTTGCTTGGGGTGATATGCTTTAAAAAAAGTATCCTCATCTTAAGAAAACAAAAAATAAATAAAATAAACAACGTATTAGGAAGCAAACCTACCTGAACATATAGCGAACAATTAGCGGACTTGAGAAACCTATTTTTCTGAAAAACTCTTTTAAGAGAAAGATTTTGAAAATTTCAACCGACTGCTCTGTCAGTGAATAGCGTGTGTTTCCTGATAAGGAAACAGTAAATATGACCGTTATCATTATTATCATCATTCTATATTTTAACCATGTGGGCTAAGATTTATTTTCAACCTTACAGTTTATTTCTCAAAGTCTATCGCTACTTTCTCGCTATTTCCATGGCAAATGTTCAGACGAGCTACATTCCTTAATTCCATCAGTTCAGAAATTTACATCCAGAATCCATTATGCGTCGAGCAGAGATTCGAACATTCATTCTCTTCGAATTCTATTGGCCTGAAGTCCTACTGAAACAGTTTCTTCCCAAGAACCGCTACATTGTAGAACAGACTCCCGATACTTCCCTTATCGCTACAATTTTAACCTCTTCAAATTTAGAATATTTATTCTACTTATCCTCATAATCTGCACTTCCTCTTCATACGACCCTATAAAAACTTCATTCATTCAGTCTATCTTTTTCTCACTATCTCTCACACACACTCTCTCTTATCTTCATTTCTGTCTGTCTGTCTGTCCATTCTTTTTCTTTCTCTTCTACTTCTTTTTCTTCTTCTTCTACTTCTTTTTCGTCTTCTTTTTCTTCTTCTTTCAGTCTTTAATTGTCACTCTAACCATTCGTCTTCTAATTCTACGATGGTAATACACGACGTCGTGGTGGCGGCCATATTATACTGTTGTTTTCTCTATATCGTTCTCTCTCTCACTCTCTCTCACTCACTCACTCACTTTCGCTCTCTCGCTCTCTCTCTCCCTTCTCTATTTCTTGCATCTTCATTCTAAGAATCCTTCTCGAAAACGGTTCTTTCATTCGTTTATGTTCGAACTGGCAGGTCTTCGCAAATTCAATTTCCCTCCTTTTCTTTGTTTTTATCTTTGCTTTTGTATCGACAAAAGAAAATTACATTAGCTTTTCTAAATCTTTTCTTTCTTTCTGAACTCCTCCTTTTTGTGACTTGTCTTTTTTTTTCTTTTTTTTTTTCATTTTCTTTACCTTTTTTTTCTTTCAGTTGCTGGACGAATGTGAAGGAATCAAAATACGATTACATCCACTGCGTTCCTATTTTCTTAATTCTGTTTGTGAGTATTTTTATTGTCAAGGTCTGGCAAGAACCACGCACACACAAACATATAGACAGTCTTCTGCTTTTGTTTGTGTGAGCAAATCATTTTTGGGAGCCACAAAGATTTTACTTTAACTTCACTGCACGTTGCACTGCTGTATGTATATATGACAGAACATGACTATATATGTCTATATTTCTGAGATGAGGTATTATGTACACTACATTACTCGGACTATTGTCCTCATCTTTGTCGCCATATTTATTACAACGTTTCGGCCGTTGTACACTCCAGCCTTCTTCAAGGACACATGGCACAGTGGATAAAGGCGTAGGATAGATCCACTGACAGGACCCAGAACAGTGTGAGTTCAATACCCGGTTAAGGCAGTGGAGAACATGGAGAGGTGAATTAACAGGAGATAACTGATAATTGACATCCATTAAAAACATGGCACGTGGAACTAGAACAGTCTACCCCAGTGAGAGAAATAAAGGGTTCAGTTCGACATACCAACCATATGAAGAAGGCCGGAGTGTATAATGGCCGACACCTTGTAATAAATATGGCAACTAAGATAAGGACAATAGTCCGAATAATGTAAATAATAATGACTATATATATATATATATATATATATATATATATATATATATATATACACCTATTGAGCCAGACAAACCTACCTAGGTTTCACCTAAACGGATCGTCAGGGAAAGTTTGGTTGTATTGAGCTCTTTTGTTAGTTAGTTGTTACTCGTATCGGGGTTTTTTCTTTGGGCTTCAGACCTGCATCTGTGCGATTTTTTGTCGGCAGAAGTTCATGTTTGTAGCTCGCTCTTGTTTTAAAACCTTTTTTCCCTCGAGATTGATTTGATTAGCAAATCAAAAATTCGAGGGTTTTTCGAAACGAGTCTAGTTATCTATATATATATATATATATATATATATATATATATATAATAAAAGCGATAAGGTTCAAAATGCATTTTAAAAATGAAAAATCTTTCTTGACATTTTTAACTTCGCCTTCAACCTAAGAAAAACGACATATAAACCATGCAGAAAACCCTACCATAAAGCATTGTAATAAAACAGAAATGGGTGAAATAAATTAATCCAAACAAATAAATAAGTAAATAAACTAAGTATATAATAAACAAAACAAACCATGAACACAGATAAACACATAAAAAAGTAGTAATAACAACCAACAATAAAATAGAACCAAGAATAAAATAATCAGGGATATTGAAAAAAAAAAAAGTTTACAAACAACACTATAAATAGCCAAAATATGCATCCGGATCCACAATTATTCCCACTCAATAACCCCTAGAATAATTCGAAATGCAACCGTTACCGCCTACCAAAATAACATATAGACTACTCCCAATGCATATATAACAAGTCGAGAAAAAAACAACGCACATGGCTTGACGATTGCGTTTAGCATGAAACAAACTATATGATAAACTATAGTATACATTAAAATATTAATGTGTGTATATATATATATATATATATATATATATATATATATATATGATAGTGGCTTGGAAGATGGAAAAAGATGTAGCTGACGGAAGGTACACAAGTCGGTATCCGATCAGTATCGCCTGGGTCACCTAGGAGAAAGGAGTATGATGTTGAAAGACCCGAAACCCCTAATGAACTTCGGCTAGAAACATCACTGATGATGTGTACTAAAGCATCCAATAGATGTATTTTACGTAATTAAAGCGTGGGTGTGCATGTTTATGCGCGTGTATGTGTGTGTGTGAATCTGTGTGTATTAGTATGTATGAGCACCGACATTGTATGTGTCGATAGTCCCGCACATTTACGACCGTACTTATTCGAAGCAATCACGAATCAAGTACTTTTTAGAAACCCACTAATGTAATTAATTGTATTTTCTCCTTTTCGTGAGAACATGAAACGTTAGCTTTCATAAAGAGAACAAAAAGAAAACGCTTCCAGTGAATGTATTCACCAGATAAATGAGCAAACCTTTTATTTGTATTCATAAAAATATAATTATATTTTAGTGTTTTCTCCCTTTGGCAGGAAAAAAAATCTTTCGTTATTCACAAATGCCAATTCCGGCCAATGAAAATTGTTTTACTCATAAAGAAGAAAAGTAAAACCTCAACGTCCGATGTTTGCTTGTATTCAGTCTGATGAAAAGAATTTCAGGACATTTCCGCAGACTCAAATGGTTCTATATTGAAATTAGAATCGTTGTCTGATGTTCTCGGATGAAACAATTTTTAGTAGATTATCGTCGTAGTCGGTTTTATCTTGTATCCAAGAATTTAATTTCTTCTTTACTAATCGCTTCTTTTATGATTTCGATGGCGTTAATGACTTTAGTAGACCAATCCTTGCATGGCAGAGGCGATGGCATTGACTGCATAATAATGTTGATGGAGGATGAAGTTGATTTTGTCGAGCCTTTCTTATCGTTTGACGTCTTCCTTTTCTCGTATGATAGTTTCGAAGTTTTTTGTCCCCGATGGCGATGAAACACCGCCACTTGGTACGGTCTTGTGCTTGGGTTTCAAACAATTTAGGCTCAAGTTCAGCGGCTTTCAGTGTTGTTTTGAGATGGTCCTTGTATCTTCGAAGAGGACAAGCCCATGGTCTCTTCCCTGAAGTGCTCTCAGTGAATACGACTTGACGTGGAAAACTTAACTTGAAAATCATCATAGCACTCGGTGCGAAAGTTTTTGTTTAATGTGATAAGTACTGTTACCAAAGATTAGATTCATAGCGTTAACGAATTTTGAGTGTTTACTTTTAAAGATTAACTGAAAACATCTACAGAACTAATTTTCCGCAGGGTTTTTCCTTGAAAACTGACTTCATAATTTTACTATTTCATGAATAAATCTAAATAAAATTGATAGCTTTTGTATTAGATATGTTGAATGGAAAATATATTCTAATCAGAATTTTAATTATGAATCACTACAAACAGAATACTCATTTTTTAATTGTATTCGATAAGTAAAAACTGTTAAGAAATTGTGAAAGATTACAAAATGGCTGCTCAATGAATAAGATTTGTTAGATCCTTTGTTAGATCATTACTTACATCATAATTAATAAAAAGAATATAGAAAAGTGTATATAGCATCATAAAAACGCTGTGCACAAATCATAAAACAAAATGTTTTATTTTTGCAAACGTTGTTAAACGTTGCGGTGCATTTCTAGCTGCTTACATGTACTGATGTTTTTTAACATTAGACCTACAATTCATAATTGCAACATTTCTTTCTGCTCCCTGAACTTGCTTTGAACTTGAACACCACATCAAATTTCGTATACGATTATACGGATGACACATTATACGGATTATTATATTCACCCTAATTGTTTTTATCACAATATTTCCGCCATTTTTTTTTTCAAACTGAAAATTTATTTTATATCCGCAAGCATTTTAGAAAAGAATTTATGTTTTTCTCCCAGATTTAAATACTGCTTAGCGCGTTCAACGTGTCCCATTTTTTAGGTGCTTATCACGAGATGAAAACAAAATGGAATTATATGTATTTTGTTTTTAAATGCCATGTCCCTTCAATTCATAGATGCTCATGAGTCTATAGTTGCCCTTACTTCACACACACACACATACATACATATATATATATATATATATATATATATATATATATATATATATATATATTGTATAAATGCCTAATATATACATATATAAATATATATATATATATGAAATGCCTATATATATATATATATATATATATATATATATATATTAAGCATTTCACCACAAGCAAGGTAGGAGTGCCACTAATACGCAGGGGGGGGTTACAGAGAGAAAGTAAATGGAAAAGACTGGGTATAGGGGGGAGTTGAGCAAAGAATAAAAATAAGAACGGGGATCAAGGCATCATATTATGAGGATTGCATTTAAATTTTTGAAGATTTTAGTTATCAGAGAAGCAAGTGATTTTCTTGACCCCTTGTGAGGGATAGTGGAGAGGTTTCCATAGCATTTCTACAGTTCTGAATTCGGAGCTGTTTTCCCTTTAGACTGGCTGCCAGTCAAGTCTAGAGAATTCAATCCACCCTGCTATTCTCCCTTGATGAATAAGACATGGATCCCTGCCTTATGAAAGCGGCATTAGTGCGGAGTAGATATACCAGACGAGGGCGGAATCTGAACTCTGCTCTCCGATTCCATCCAGCTTGTTCTTCGACGATTATTTCTTTGGCTTGGGTAATTCATTTTTACTTGGGATTGGCTTTCAACGTCACTTTACTTGCATTGCATTGGAAACCCCCAACCTACCCCATAACTAAAAGACAAAAATAAGTGACAAAAGCCAATAACCTTTCTATTGTCTGACTGCAAGGCACCACCTCGGGCAAAAGAAGATGAGGTATACAAAGTAAAAATGCGCTGACAACGTCACAGATACTCAAACATTGACACGTAACCGAGACATGTGCAGGTATCTGCTCAGGTGCTTAGCAATACAGCGGCCTCACGATCCCATTCGCTCAAGTGAAGGATGGCGATGATGATGCGCGGATTCAACATTCCGTGCTGATAAGCGTTATGCGACCCGCACATCTTATTGATATTTTGGCTAAACAAACTCGGCATTGACTGTTATCGATGTCTACGATGGGCCTGCCGTTAAAGCTTCTTTAAGAGTTTAGGCTTGTTGAAAACTTTTTGAAGCCATTTTTATTAGAAAACAATGGATTCATTTTTCAGACTGGATCATGATCAAAATAGAGAATGATTCCATAGTTGCCAACCAATATTATAGGCGGAAATCAAAAAGATAATGAAAAAGAGAAAAATCTTCTTCAGAGAATTCAGAATTCAAACGAATCACCCCCCACACTAAACTAGAATGTTGGATCTAATTATCGTGAACGATCTTATGGGAATAGATGTAGAACAGAACCAAACAGTAAATTTGTTACGTAAAGTAACAAAAATAGGAAGTTGTGGAGAGCCATGATCACACACGTCCTGAAAAGACACGACAGTTAAAATATTTACCTATGGAGTCATGTATAACAATAAACTGCTTTCGACATTGACTAACTAAAATTGTGGCGATATGCCTTCAAATCCACCGACCGAGCAATGTGATTCAGAAGTTATATGCAAAACTATAGCAATATTTACTCTCTCTCTCTCTCTCTCTCTCTCTCTCTCTCTCTCTCATCCAAGTAGGATTCTGGGAACCCACTTTTAATGCGGGTAAATGCTCTTCATTTGAAAGTAAGATGGATTACATGCGTGTTGAAATAAAATAATGACATAATGACATAATGGAGAAAAATAAAGAGAAAACAAAAAGAGATTTGAACTGAAAAATAGATAGATGAACTAAGATAGATAGATAGATAGATAAGGAAGGCCTTTCTTGTAAGAAAAACTTAAGAATAATATAATCTAAATATCAACAAAAATAATGTCAAGAATACCATTTTAGGTTCACAAATGGAAATGATGCTCGTTAAAACTGTTTCAAGAGTTCAAGCCTTTAAGCTTAAAAGGAATCTTCAATCGCAACATACCTTTTTAACACCTTTTAGAGACGTTCAAGAAAGTGCTATTCAAATCACGTTTCGTTGAAAATTACCCTTAGAAAATAGGCGCGAAAATCTTAGTTGTAAGAAGCATGTTTCTTTCTATTATTTTTTTCCAAATCAGAATTTTTTTTTTACTTAATTCGGAGCCTGTTTTCTTAAAACTGAGTCATATTTCATTTTGGTCTCAACAGGAAATGAAAAAAACAAAGTGAAAAAATAAAAACGACGACATAAAGGGTTTTACTTCCGTTAGCTTGACAAAATGTTCTTTGAGTTTTCCTAAGTGAATTGTAAAAACGATATTGAAATATTTGTACATAGACTTATTATTTAATATGTTTTCTGTTTACGCGTTATTTTTAATAGATACAATTTATTTAAATAAATGCTCTGTTTTTTTGTTTTTTTAAATAAACAGTACTAATTACATTTACCGGCCTGCAATTTCGAGAAATTTCGTAAAAAGATATGCGTTCACCGACAGGAATCGAACCTGTGTCCTATGCGGAAGCGTCAATTGGTCTGATATACCTCTCAGCTACAGAAAAGCGTTTGATTAGCAAAGTCCAAATTACTGGTTATAAACAACAAATCTTCGACGATCTTTCCCCGAACGACCACATCTGCTCACGAAACGTACCTTAACGTAAACATTGACAACATACTATGAAATAGATTAAGTCCGACAATTATTTAATATATGTTTTGTTTATACGTTATTTTAATAGATACAACTTATTTAAGTAAATGCTCTGTCTCTATCAAAATAACGTATAAACAGAAAATATATTAACTAATTGTCGAGCTTAATCCATTTTATAATGAGTAGACATATTCAAACACATATGTACGATTTTGTTCCATTACATTTCGACATGTTTGAGACAGCTTTTAGATTCTCTGTTTCTAGAATTTGGCATCTTTCTGGATGAAGAATTGGTCTAAGTGATCTTTAGTAGTCCCCAGAAAATTGAAGTTCTTCCCATTAAGTGAATGTTAAAGAGACCGAAGTGTTAATGAAAAGGTCTAATGTCGGGTAAGTACGACAGTTATAGCAAGGTAGCCCAGCCAAGCAAAACCAATTTCAGTTGGGTCTGAAAAGAGAGATTAGGTCTAGCGATGTCTTGGTAGAAGGCGATACACACCCGATTGGTCAATTCCTTAATGTCTTAATTGGCTGATGCCTTTAATCGATCCAAATGAGGGCAGTTTGTATTCAATGTCTGATTTTGCTGAAAGAAGTCTTCGTATATAAAGCCCTTTCAGTCACACCAAATAAACAGCATCACCGTCTTCGGATACCGCCTGGTTTTGGAGTAGTTAACGATTTCACATTTCACTTTCTTCATGACCCATGATTTTGTCGTTTGTACATATATATATATATATATATATATATATATATATATATATATATATGTATATGTGTGTGTATGCGTGTGTGTCTGTATATATAGATATGTGTGTGTTTATATATATATATATATATATATATATATATATATATATATATCTGTGTGTGTGTTCATATATATATATATATATATATATATATATATATATAAATAAATGAGTAATGTGAAATATTTGCACAATATATGTAAAGATGGAAAACGTGATAAGCAGTTGAAATATTTTTCTAGTTGTTTCGTTCATGTTACTGAACCTACGCCGGCATAATAGAAAAAAAAATCTTTCGGAAAAATGCTCCATCCCTGCTCCATAGAAACCACTGGATGATCAATATGAAAAACCCTAACATGTGATTTGTACATAGGAAATAAGTCCAGATGAAATCATGGGGAATAGAATTTCGAAAATAAAAATGAATGGTAGAAAGTTATGCCGAGAAAAAATACTGAACATAAATGACAAGAAAATTAGGGAATACTTCTAGTAAAAATCTTTATGGTTATATATTATTGTGACTCAAAGTATAAGTATAAGTTTTTATTAATATTTCATTAAGATGTTTTAATATGATTTTCTTTAAGTTTTATGTTTGCTAGAAAATGTGATGTTATAGGAAGTTAATTTTCTATTAAACTGAAGTTAATTTTCATATCATATACAATCCAATATTATTTCTTCGTGATTTATGATGAATAAATTTAACCGTTTTGACGTTATTAAAATTGCTAAGATAAGAATTTAATTTAATTTTCCTCTAAGAATTTAATTTAATAATTTAATTTAATAATTTAATGTAATTTAATTTAAAAATCTAATATAATTTATGAATTTAATCTAATTTAATTTAAGAATTTAATTTAAGAATTAAATTTTATTTTATTTGATCTAAGAATTTAATTTAATTTAAAATTTTAATTTATGTATTTGATTTCATTTAATCTAAGAATTGAATTTAATAATTTCATTTAATTTAAGATTTTAATCTAATTTAATAATTTAGTGAATCCCCATTTTTATAGCTGTTTCGTTTCTCCAAATATTTACGAACACAAAAAACTATACAAATCTACGAGTTTTTTTTTTTTGTTGTTGTTGTTGTTGTTTTTTATTGTTTTGATGACATTGATTTGATTACCAGAAGTAAAATCATATTGCGTTGTTAGAAGTTGAATATCATAAAATATTAAGAATCTACTTTGTACATTATTCATTAATACTACTTAGCATCATAATGGAAGTAACCGAGATCCCTCTGTTCGTGTAAGGATCGTTTTGTCTCCAAAGTGCATTTATGCGTAGGTATATTCAATAATTCGCCGACGGAAGGATTTTTTTTTTTAAATATTCAAAAAATACTATAGTCTTTCCTCTTAATAATAACATAAACTTTTAGACGATAAAAAATTGTTTAATCAAGTTTGGGGCTTTTTTCATCAGAGTATGCTCTTTTTAGCGAAGTAATAAACTTATCTAATTTATGCGTAATAGATCGCATTAATTTGGAGCCTGATTCTAGATTTCATATAAGCCTCCTTTCTGAATTCGAGGTCAGAGTAAGCTACTCTCAAAGCGTCAACCTCAATGTCAAGCGTGGCTTTATTTCTTTTCATTGCTTTTTCGATTCACTTGAGATTTATTTGTTTTTAGATAGACTTTTTGGCAAACTTCGACCTTCGTCCCTACAAAAACGAGGTCAAAAGGGCAGTTTTTTTTCCCTCTTGATACCGCTATATCTTATCAACTTTCCATCCTGACCAAAGTTTGTTGTTTTAAAAAGCGATTATTAGAATTGTAATAAAACCTAAATATATGACGAAACTGAATTTATACATTTGTTTTTCGTCTTGGGAATTTACAACAAAAATATTAAACACTATTTATTAGATAGATTATTTACAAAAATAATTATATAAATTTATAAAGAAATAAATATGAAAACAATTTTTTACTCATAAATTTATAAACATTTACTAAATTATTAAAATATGCCAACCAACTATGAGGAAATCCTTATTATTTACGATTTTTTAAATTCGATTCAATCGGTAATTAGCCGATGTTTTGCCAACCATTTCAATAAACAATCTAATAGTGTTTAATATTTCTGTTGTCATTTCTCACAGACAAAGAAAATTTACAAATTCACTTTTGTTATGTTAAGGTTTTTATTAAACATCGTAGGGATATTATTATCGTTACAAATAAATGAAATAATAACACTGAAAATTATAAATAAAATAAAATAAAATAATAATACTTAAACCTTGTTTAAAATAAACTGTCGGGATGACCACGCGTGTGTAACTTCCCTCCGTGATAGAACTTGTAATATTACAAAGTAACTTTTACTCTCATTTGTAACATCAACATTATCACAATTGGAACGTAAAATACACACACAAACAGATACATTTATTTTTCCTGATTTTATCTTCGTAAAAAAACAAGCCCAAAATTCTACTACCAATACGCCTATGGTGTGTGTTAATAGACCACAACATTGCCGAGGGGTGAAGATAGTTAAAATAAAAGCGGTGTCAATGGAAAAAACGTTCTTTTGACACTTCGTATTTTGTGATCACGAACGTCCAAGTTTGCTGATTTTGTAATGTTCGAATATTTCCCTGTACGCTATATTTCCTCTGCCATCTTCAGACTGGGCTGCTCAAGATTGAAGCGTGAATGAAAATGTTTTTTGAGACAGGGACAATTCTTTTGCTTTTGCTTTGATGTGTAGGATATTATGAGTAATTTTTTATTATTCTTTTCTTCATATATCAGAAGGTAGCTGTCTTACTGCATTGATTTGGCATTTCGAATCGCCTGAAAAAATGTTTGTTTCTTCAATGTAGTAAATATTTTTTTATTATTTTTGTTAGTTTTTTAGTGTTTTTCCTCTGATTTTTACTTTTCTTGTGTTTGTCTATTTCTATAATCAGCCTTTGGAATTCAGCATATTCATCCCATGAAAAAATCTTTTTTTTTTTTTTTTCTATCTTTGTTAGTTTGGAAATGGTCTCGCGTGCTTCGGCTAAAGTAGAAAAGATGACATTAAGCGATTCGTTGAGGCTGGGTCATAATTTCCCAGTTTTATTCTTATCTAGATTTTATCTACAATTTCAACCTTTTACTTATCATGCTTATCTTTTTGTTTCTTTTCAGGCAAACGTAATTTTCTTCTTCAGCATCATTTGGATTTTAATAACAAAATTACGCATGACTAACACACCTGAAGCCGTAGACTACAGGTAAGAAATATGCGTTATATTATTTTAAGCGTAATTATTTTATTTTCATTGTTGTCATCTTTATCACCAGTTCTAATCAATATTATTATTATTGCTTTGTCATCGTCATTATTATTGTTTCACAACTGATATTTTATACCTATTAATGGTAAAGTAACAAAACTAACTTAGAAGTGTTTTAACAAAGGAAGTGCGACACTGAAAATACGAAGTCGCATTGGGATAAAGAAAGATGCATTCCAAAAGCTAAGCAGAATATTAAGAAACAGAAAAACTTCGTTGGAAACAAAGAAAAGAGTACTGAACTGTTACGTGATATCAATCCTCCTCGATGGCAGTGAATGCTGGACAATCTCCTCACGGGCGAAAAAGAAACTTGAAGCAGCAGAAACAACGAAAAGGGTACTGAACTGTTACATTATATCAGTCCTCCTAAATGGCGGTGAATGCTGGACAATCTTCTCAGTAATGAAGAAGAAACTTGAGGCCACAGAGATGTAGTCCTACAGAGGGATGATGAGGATACCATGGACCGAATATGTGAACAACGACAAAGTTTTAGAGAAAATAGAAACCAAAATGATACTTATACTTAACATCAGAAATAGGCAGTTGCAATTTCTAGGGCACATCATGAGGAAAGGGTGCTCGTAAAATCTGATACTCACAGGGAATGAAGGCAAAAGGAGAAGAGTAAAATAATGCATAACGTACTTAGTGAACTTGGGTAAATGGATGGTGGAGAAATGTTTCGGAAAAATAACAAAAAGACAAAGTGTATTGAGCTACAAAGGAAAGGAAATTGTGGAGAGACATGATCGCTTACGCCCTGAGAGGTCACGGCACATAATGAAGAAGAACTGGGATCATTAGATAAGGCAATCGGGCAAAGCAAATAGAAAGAACTGACAGTTATTTGTAATAGAGATAATTTATGGTGATCAGCAAATGGGAAATCCCAGCATGTGAATTAAACATCAGAGATATCAACATTAAACAATTGAGAGAACAATTTTGACATTCCATCATCATGGCTGATGCTAACCTCCAGGAGAGCGACTCATTTCGCCTTCGACGAGTAACGTTTTCGGCTGACATGAAGTGGAAGTATATGAAATCCATTGCTAGATCCTCTGTTGTGAAATTTATTTCTCTGTGTTAAGTTAGACAATGTTTCTCGGCAGAATCTATCTTATATATTTATAAGTCTACCATTTGTGCTTGCTTTCAATATTGCTGCCACATTTGGTCTGGTGATCCTGCTATATATAGCAGTGAATGCTGGACAATGTCCTCTTGAAAAAAATAAAAAGAAGAATCTGCACTTTTATTGGTCCTGAAATGGCATCTCGCCTTCTGCCACTTTTCGTACCGCTATCATGTAGCTATCCTGCAACTATTCTATAAATACTTTCATGGTAATTGTTTGTGGTTGAGTGAGTGCTTGGGATGAATGAATGTCTCATATTATTAAAGTCCTGCATTGATTTCGTCTAGTGAACTGATGTTTCTGTCACAGTTAAAGATTGGGGTTTACAAACACTATTTTGCTTAGTTTCTTGTTTATAGTTTTTGTTCATTTTTGTAAATATTCATTGGGGTTTAGATTTTAAAACAGTTATTTTAGTCCCTTCCCCCCACAAACAATGAATTGTATGGGGATTATTTGAGACGTTCATAGAGACAATGAGGTATTATGGTGAACGTAGTAAGAAAGGTAAATAAGAATGCGTTGTTTTGGTGTCAGAGATATTATGGTATGTTTGGGTCAGTGTTGCGGCTAGATGAAGACTGTCCTTTTCCCCATTCCCCCTTTTGGCTGGTATAATCATGCAAATAAATATTACTTTCCTCTATGGTAAATTGTTATTTCCTCGACACAGACAAATTGTATATATGGGAACTAGTTAGGACTTCATGGAGACTCTGGGGTATTATGGTGACTGTAGTAAGAATGGTAAGAATATTCTGGGTTTTTTATAAGGGATACTGTGGTATGTCTAGGTCAGTAATGATGGCGACCTAAGTTTAAGATAAGAGAGATTGAAGACTATCCTTCTCCTACCCCACTTTGGCATTGTGCCACTTTTTTGTATTTTCTCAAATAAATATATTTTCCTCTACAGTAACAAGACTATGAATTTCTCACATGTAGAACTCTCTTCTGGCTTTATGCTTTCAAGTCAACGTCAAAAATTTCAATGCAATGTCAATCGTTATCTTCTGTCTTCTTAATTCCTGTTCTTTTTTTTTTCTCATATTCTCGAGCACTCAGGAACCCCTTGCATCTCAGCGGCTTTATTGCAATGCTTGGGGTAAAATGATTTTAAAAATGTGTCGAAATACAAAGATTTGGTCAGTTTAATAATAGACAAACTTCTGAGATAAATTTGAAGACATCTGAGAAAAGATACCTTTTAGAAACTCAATAAGGCACCAAAGTTTATTTTTAATCATTTTAAGTTTACTGAATGTTAAAAAATATGAGAAAAAGAAAATTGCATTTCTGTAGTAAAATTATTTGTTATGGTAATAGTAACATTAGCCGCTTCCATACATTCGATATTTATTGACCGAATTGTTGCTGTCGGTTTAAATTTACAAAATCTTTTTCTTTAACTGTTATGGTAAATTACCCATACACGCATGGACTCTTCCAAGTTACAAATAAAAGCAGATACTGCTTTTGTCAGAGTTTTTCCCAACAGTCAGCTCTGGCAGTTTGATCTTAACGCTCTTGCTCGTTTGTGTATTATTGTACAGTGTAACCCGGATATAAGAGACCCTGATATAAGAGAAACTCGGATATAAGAGAGATTTTCTCTGGTCCCAAATTAGAGCCTGTGTTAATGTATATAAATTAGACCAAACCCGGATATAAGAGAAACCCGGATATAAGAGACTTCTTCTCCGGTCCCGACAACTCTCTTATATCCGGGTTACACTGTATTACCGATTTTCGTTAGTATATTTGTTAACTCAAATCTACTCTTGTGTCTTTATTCTGGCCCTATCAAGGTCACAACATTAACCATTTTTTCAGGAAATTATACTTCTCAAGTTCACTCACTGTTATAATTATTTCACACATTACTGGAAGTTTCCTTTCAAACCTTTTACTTTTAACTAGTGTTTTATCATTTCAACGCAAGCAACGCAATAAAGCCATTAAGAACACAAAGGTTTACTAAGTAGAAAAGAATATGAAAATAAGAAAAGCGTTAAGGAGAGAGAAAGAGAACAATCGCAATGCCTCTTTGGACTTTCGCACATTCCGTCATCTGTTAAAATATTTCCCAGATATATTTCATTTCTGTACCTGTTTTATTTTGGTATCTACAATTTGTATAATTCGCCTGTCCCTTTTGCTAATAACCATACATTCTGTCTTATTTCAATATGAGTCATCAAAAAAAAATATAACCAATTTCAGAATTACTTAAATAAACCATCATTCTTTAATGAAGTTGACGTGTAATTTTTGCTGGATATTTTTTATTATTAATTAAAAAGCAGAATAGAATTATTTGTAGTGATAAAAATTTCTAGATTACTTATGCAAAAAATAAAACTAAAGCTATTTGCAAATTTGTTTAAATGTGGTCGTCGTTATTTGACCGTATGTGCTGTTATTTGCCTTATGCTTTAATAACATTCTTTTTTTAATTATTTAATAGTAAAACTGATTCTTATATGCAACAGTAGAGGTAATTATATAGATTAAAATCCTAGATTATTTCTTTATGTTATTATTTGATGATATGTGCCGTATTTGCTTTTTAGTGATAATAGAAAATTCCACGGTTTTCCTATTTGAATTTTCTGATGAATTTTAATTCTTCAATTAATGATTGAATAAGCTCATGACAGGTCCTGTGAAATATCCGTAGAATTTCGCCTGTAACCTCGTTAAAATTTGATCTTATGAACTTTAGCGAAATATTGCAATAACAATCATAAGTATGAATGAAAGTCGTTATTTTAAGAAGTGAGTACAAATGTAAAGATTTGAAATTGGCATTACTTTTTTTTTCATTTCACTGAAACAGTCGTTAAATATTTCTAACTCCCCTTCGTCGTTTCTATCTTTCATTCGCTTTCTCACTGGAACTGAGTAACGTCTCTGATACGTGTTTTGTTTTTCTACGCAATCAAAACGTAATAGTTCATTATTTATGAAGTATTAGCAGAAAACATTAAGCATTTCTTTCTTTCGCTCTTTCTCTTTATCCCTTTCTTTCTTTCTTTCTTTCTCTCTTTCTTTCTCTCTTTTTTCTCTCTTTCTTTTTCTCTGAATCTCTTTCTTTCTCTTTTTCTTTCCTTCTTTCTCTTTTTCTTTCCTTCTTCTTTCTCTCTCTCTTTCTTTCTTTCTTTCTTCCTTTCACTGAAACTTAGTATTGTCTTCCCACGCGATCAAAACAGAATAGTCCATTATTTATGAGATATTGGCAGGACGTAACGGTCGAGCGAACTAACGAAGGGAGGGTAAGAAGAATGATAATAGTATTTTTTTTCATTTAATGATTTAAGAGCAAACTGTATTCTTATATGCAACAGTCGAGACAATTGTATAGATTAAAATCTTAGATTATATTTTTATTTTATTTATTTTACTAATATTCACCCAATACAAGGTTCAAGAGCCACTCAATGTAGATAGTGACTGTATAGAGTTGTATTAGTGCAAAAAAGGACAAGCGTTAGGAGTTAAAGCTGAAACAGACTTTAAAAAAACCGAAAACCCAAATCCTAAACAGGAAACACGTGATAAACCTCTACTCCTACACGCAGAATAAATGACGCGTTCGACGGAGGAGGGGCGTTTTCAACAAAAAAGTGAAAATTGCTTTTTTTCACTGAAAATTATCCATTATATCATATCCAATCATTTTACCAAAAATCAGAGCCGACTATAGAATATTTCAAGCTCAATTTAGGTTTATAGTCCGTAACCATACAATGAGATGAAGTAAATTCATAAACCGTAGATTTGTCAGCGGAATATAATTACATTATTGTTACATAATTATAGTGAAATCATTAAGGTTTTTTGTTAAAAGCATTTTATTTTTGGTCGTATATTAATTTAAAATATTCCTTTTTATAGGTTTTATTTTTGAAATGGAATAAGATTACTCTAAATTTCAGAATTTTGCTATTGCCCATCAAAATGACTGGGAGAAAGTGATCTAAAAACAACAATGGAAAAAAGAGGTAACAAAGCGTACACGAAATATCACCAGTTTGTTCAACTTAGGAAACTTAGCATTGTAGCCAAATTATTTTAAAATGGTGCCAATAACAAAGGAGAAAATGAAAAAAATACTGCTCCTGAAGTCATTATCAAGATCCAAGGCTTGAAGACTAAAACTGATTATTAGTATTAGTTTTCTGGGAAAAAGAAGATTTTTTTTTTAAATTTCGGCATTATTATAACAAGATCGACCCGACTCGATCCTGGGTCTTTCCAACCCTGGTCAGTACTGGCGTCGGTCAACTGATTGTAATCTGTTGAACGCTTCGTTTCTTCATCTGCTCTGTCCAATGCAAATTTTAATGCAAATTTACTAAAAGAAAAACACTTATGAATATTTATTCTAATTTTTATCATAGTTCAAACTGTAGATTTAAAATTAACAAATTTCTACTCTCCTTTTTTAATTCAAAGTATGTCCTAACTGATTCGAAGTGTTAGTTGCCATATTGTCTCTATTTTCCTTATGTTCATTCCATGGTATTAATGGCATCCTTCGGTAGAACCACATCCCTGTTGCTTTAGGTCTTCGATACATCTGTGAGGAAAAGGTCCATTCAATATGCTCTTCCAAGAACATTTTCCGCATATTGCATGCCAGAAATATTGCATGCCAGAAATATTGCATGCCAGAAATATTGCATGCCAGAAATATTGCATGCCAGAAATATGAACTGTGTCTTTCTGATCCTAAACACAGGTTATCTCGTCGTTCACGTTTTTCTTAAAACTTCGTCGTTGCTCCCATGTTCTATCCATGGTATTCTCAGCATCCTTCTGTAGAATCACATATCTATTAACTCATCTCCTCTTCCATTTGTTAGGAAACTATTCTCTGCCATATAGAAGGATAGATATGACATAGCAGTTCATGCCTCTTTTCTTTGTTCCTAATAAAATTTTCTTGTGAATTTGTTTAACTTTTGAAACGCATCTTTTATTATTGCAATGTGTTTTCGGATTTCTGTGTTACATTTCGTTTATTTTTAAAGTTTCTTTCCCTATTATTGAATGTGAAAACATGGGCCTTTGTGACCGCAAAAAAACGATTGCCAAAAGGAACAAGTGACACCGCTATTATTTTAACTACCTATACTCCTCGGCAATGTTGATTCTTTTAAAAAGCGATGATTAGAACTGGAATAAAACCTGAAAATATGAAGAAAGTGAATTTATGCATTCTTGTCTTTTGTTCTTGAGAATTTACAACAAAAATATTAAACACTATTTATTTATTAGATTGTTTTTTTGCAAGAATAATTTTATATTTACAACATTCTAAAAACTAATAAAATTCTATTAAAAGTAATGCAATTCAATATCTATTATTTACCAATTTATGAAGTAATAAATATGAAAGCAGTTTTTTTTTCATAATTTTATAAACATCTACTAAATTATTAAAATATGTGAACCAACAGCTATAAGGAAATCCATTGCATAAAGTTCAAATCAATTAACAATTAGCCTATGTTTTGCCAACCATTCCAATAATCTATATGTATAAAACAGAGGATGTCCGTGTGCCTCTGTCTGTCTGTCTGTGCGTCTGTCTATCTCTGTGTGTGTATGCTATTTATGCACGTCCACATTTCTGATTTCCATGTACACACATATTGCAAATTTACCAAAGTAGATCAAGACCAACTTTTCAATCTCTAGCCCCAACCCTGGGTTTATTGCAGAAAAATTGATAAAACTGAAGCTTTGTACGACTTTCTGCAAAAACCAAGGCAAAATTACACGCAAACACATATCAATTCGGCATTTAATCTCCTCCGAAGTAGCCCCCTTTATGAAGCCACACACTTTATCCAGCGTCGTTTCTATTGACGGAAGCATTTATTGAATTTCTTTTTGAGAATATCAAGTAGCTACCTCATCCCAATCTCTTGAGTTTCTTCAACGTCTTAAAATGTTGTTCCTTTCAAGTGCAATTTGTGGTGCGGTGAGAAAACCACACTCTACACACTTCCCTTCTAAGCATTACTATAAACAACGGAAGTGAGCGAGAACCTTATAATTTAGTGTGCATGCGCGACAGAGTTTGAGCTTAATCTGTGTCACGCGGCTTCACTCTGCGTACTTCAGCTCCGTTACCATAGCAACAGTTTCGATACTTTTTGATCAGACCTCGAAATTTCGAAAAGGAATCAGGATTCTTCGAGGTAAGCCACTAATATAGAACATAACAGAACCTAATTAATTTGACAGCGCATCAATATTAACAACATATAACGGTTTAATCATAATTGAAAATGTTTCCGTTGACTGTCGTCAAATGAATACAAATTAATTTTGAAATGATCAACAGCAAGGAACAGTCGATAATGAAAATATATGCATTTTTTCATGTTTTAAAGCCGTTCTTAATTGAGCATAAGATCTGGCTCATTTTATCAACCTTCTTTCAATGAAAATACACGACGAAATTATTCAATATTAATAAAACAGTCAAAGGTCAGTAAGTCTCAAGATCAAGTTCCATGTAAAATAAATGTCATGAGAATGTTTATAAAATGTTAATTTTAACTCGAATTTAAATGTTAATGTTTATGATATAATTAGTAAAATTATATGTACGCACAGGTTAATTTCTTCTTCCTGTAATCTAGGCAGCGCCATGAATTTCCTAAAAAAATTGTAAAACGTTCAAATAATTTAAATGTTTTCTTTATAGTCAAATTTTGATTTTATTTGAAAGATAACAGCCTAATCTGTACGAAAAGATAAATTAATTTCCGTCTATGATAATCCTTAGGTATTTTCAAAATATTCACACGTTCATTTGACACTCATCGACTCATTGAACCGCTTTTATAGACGAAAAACGTAAACAGCAAATTTCAAAATCTCTTACGAATCAAATATTAATCCTAGAAATGTTTTTCGGAGTCAGTAAATTAAAGGATGAATTAAATGGATTTTGTAAACCTAATGCTTATTTTTTTTTTACTTAAAACGTAATGAAAAAAATCGTTTATTTAACCTGCAGAGTAAGAGATCAATAATTATAAATACTTATTGCGATTCGTCTCTTAAAAAGCATTCGAAAAGATAAAAGAAAAATAAAGGAAATAAATAGTGTTAATCTAAATCGATACGACAAATTGTCTGTCAGTCCGTGTGTCTGAAAGGCCTCTAAATCGGGACACACTTGCTCTATATAGACATAACCCTTTTCGGAATCAGGATAATCCCGTGATTGAAACTCTGCTCTTTATCTGGTGCTTGGGATTTGTGTCCGGATGAGGAGGGGACAGTTAAAAATTCAAATTTTAAAAGAACTGAAAAGAATTAGAGATTTTAAATTTTTTAAATTTATATTGAGTTTAAAGTAATACAAAAATTTTTTGAATTAAAAAAAATTGTTTTGGATTCAATTTAAAATATCTCCAAATCTTTGTGAATTGAGAAAATCAATTTTATTTCTTCAAAATGCCAAGGAATTAGAAGAATTAGAATGAGAAGCTTCGCAGAGTTTGTGTAGAACTCAATTTTCGACCTGAGTTGGAATTTCGGCCTAAATCGTTCTTTTAGCCGGAATCAGAGTTCAAGTGAGGTTTTGAAGTCCCATGGCGTGAATGAAGAATTCAAAGTTATTTCTTCAAAATTATCATTGCTGTTTTCTAAGCTGGACCAGAGGTCACTTTAGTTTGCGACCGGAGACCCAGTTAGCCCTCCGCAGGGGCTAGGTTCAAGTTCGTAATCAATAAATTGGTATATATAATTAAAAATAAATTATCTTTACTCCTACATAACCAATATACCTTCGATCAATGGAGAATGAAATTAAACCGAAGCCTCCCTCCCCCAGGCAGTACATCTCACTGGGCTGTGTTTATTGATCGGTGCCTGAGGTGTTTCTAAAAGGTGAAGAGCCGAAGGGGCTTGAACAATTTATCCAAGATATTGTTTTTAAACGCACTTTGAAACTGACCTTGTGTGACATTCGTTTGTAACGTAGGCGCAGTGAAAAATACACCTTATGTAACTAATAGTTTATAGAAAGCTATTTTCACAAAGTTTTTGTATACATTTCATTCATTAATGTAATTAAAATTTCGTTTGAATTAAATAATCTCTTGATTTGGGACCATTTTCTTTTTAAAACAGAGGGTAGCGATATTATATTTTAATTTCGCGAAAGACGCGCCCATTTTGGTGGTACCTAGTGTAAATTGTGTGTTTAGATAAATAAAATGAAATATTCAAACTTATCTTTCAGATTTTCGCAAGGATTTAGAAATATGGATATTTAGTAGTCTTACTAAAAGAGGAACGTTTTGCACCATTATTTTTAGATGAATCCATATATCTCTGTAATTGGATTTGAAATGAATAAAATAATGCATGCACATAAATCTTAAGATAATTTATTTCTCGGTGGTACCACAACTATTAACGCATTCAAGGGAGATTGGATTAATGGATAGTGGCTCGGATTGTGGAATCGGGAGTTCGAATTTCAGTCGAATCCATTAAATTCACTTATGCGATAATACCCTTGGGAAAGATATTAATCCTCTTCTTCTAGCTCCAGCTATGGGTAAATAGCAGGACAGACCGAGTTCTGTAGCCTTGGATGGCAAATGGTCTACCGCAGAAAGAAATGGCAACCTACTGCGGGAAAAATCTGCTTCTTCAGTTATGTATCGAAAGATATATGATTGAAAGATACATGATCGCCTAAGCGGGTATGACGCATGGCACATAACTGACTGAACTCTTGTCAAAAAACTAAGGTTATTCACCATTTGGAAGTTTACCGTTTTCACCATTTCCTTATGTTTCTTGCAATGGTTCACACAGTTGTCGACTGTAACCAGACATATTAATGGCTAGACAGTCACAAACCCGTTATGAGAATTTTATACTATGAAAAAAAATTAGTAGCTTTTTATAACTCGACTAACTACATGATACGTCGTCTCCTATTTGCACTAAATGCACAATCCAAGATGTAGACTCCAACCATGCACGAATATGAAAAAGAAATATGCAAAATCCAATTTGAAAGATTATGATGATCCAGCGACTCTAAACACATATGCTAATCGTATAACGTTGTCAAACAGGATTAACCGAATTTTCTCAGTATAAGTGTGCAACGTAGGGTATTTTATTTTTATTTTTATTTTTGATATCGAAACTTATGGCTTCATTCAAAAAAGAAAGATTTCTGAAGAAATAAGAAAAATTCCAGGAAAAGTGAACAAATGATTATTTAATTTGTTTTCATAGTAATTGTTCGGATGAGCTCTTCGCTATGGTACCTAGACTTTTTAAATTTAAGCACAGTACTAGAATGGCATCGAGATCTCATCAATTTACAGTTAAGATGGCTAGATGTAACCGTAAATTCTATGCTAACAGTTTCCTATCTTGTTTGTGGTACTCCATTCCGGATCCATGCTTTCCAGCCAACTTTAATCTGCATAAATTTAAATGCAATATCAATCGTTATCTTCTTATCCTCCTGACTCCTCTTTTCTCTTCCCGCTCTTTATTAATATGTCTGTTCCTAATTCTTCCACACCCAGTAACTTCGTCTGTCTCAGTGGTATTACTGGCATTTTTATGGTGTGATACCGACTTAAAAAAAAAACAACTGACCGTGAATATCTGCATGCATTTACAAAGAGTAGGAATTTTGCCTCTTACCTTAAAAAAAATGTAATGTAAAAACAAAAAAATAATCTAAAAAGTATAAAGAAGACAAGAACAGGATATGTGTAATACAAATTTATAAAATAGTAAATGAATTGTATTCCTTTGTTTCAAATACATATTTCCTTATATATAATTATCACCATATTTGTATAAGAACGCACAATTGTAAAATTTAAATTCAAACTCAGCGTTGCGACAGCACGCTCCAAAAACAATAACTCATTTCTAATAGCATTTTTCGGATTTCAACAGTACATATATTTTCGTTGTCCTCTTATTACTGAGAGAAAAAACAAGAACAAAATCTATTCCATACCTGAAGATGTCTGTATGAACAGACGAAAGCTTGTAAAAATAAGAACTCATGCAACAGAAATTTATAGAAACAAGGATCTTTTCATGCATAAACAGGTTCGGGGTTTTTGTATATTATTTGAATTGTTCGCGACGATGGATTTCTCGCCAATTAAATCATTAACCTTTGTATTTGTTTTTTGTATGAATAATTCATGAATATATATATATATATATATATATATATATATATATATATATAATGTTGTTTTTTCAACCCAAGCAAGGCAACAAAGCAAGTAAGACATAAGAGTGTTAGGGAATATGAAAAAATACTATCAAGGAGAGATGACAATAAAAGAACAGGAATTAAGAAGACAGATGATAACATTTGACATTTCATTTTAAGAAGAGAGTTCTGCGAGCCAGAAGTGCGAAAGAAAAACTGTTAGCAGAGAACTTACGGTTTCTTTCTTGCTTGTAGAACTCCTTTCTGGCTCCATGCTCCCCAGGTAAGTTTAAGCTTAAAAGATTTAAATGCAATGTAAATTGTTATCTACAATCATTCTCATGACTCTTCGTTTTGTTGTTCTTTTTTTTCGAATTCTTCGCATCCAGTAACCCCTTGTGTCTTAATGGCTTTACTGCCTGGCTTGGAGGGAATTCGATTAAAAAGAAAATGTGTTTAATATGTTTTTAACATATCTCCGCTATTAGAGAATTTAATAAACAGCATTACACTTCAAAACATTTGAGATTCGATAAATTCAAAGGAGATATTAGAACGCATAATTTAATCCCCAAAGAAACAGATCTGCAGTCTAAATATGCCCTTTTCTTAAAGGAAGATAAGACTCAAAGAAAATGTTCATGTTATCTATGTTGTTAGGGAAAACGTGACACAAGGCCGTAAGTGTGATTCACCCAGCGAGGATCGAACTCACAACCCAGTTGTAATTAATCTATCAAAACATGCTTGCTAACTATTACACAACGTCGAGGTGCCCAGTCCTTTACCAAATAATAACATAAGGATTTATTTTAACCTAAAATATGCGTTGCCCAATATATAGATATGCATATATTTGTCGTGCATTTGAATCAACACACAACAGAAAAAGTGAAAAAGTTGTTTAAATATAAAATTTTATTTTATTTTCATGGTTTTACAGCATTTTTCTCGGCGTGTTTCACTGCTAAAATTCTGTGTTGGTTGTTGGTTGTTAAGATGAAAAGAAATGTTCTTCGCGTGCATTTATGAGAACAAAGAGGCACGGGAGAAAGTGAGGAGGAAAGTGTAAGTGTGACGTAGCTTGTTGAAGAAGGCGGTTGAATGAGTAATGGAATCTCTTTGAAGCCGCCGACGTGAACTGATGCCTCACATAGCCGTCTCTATCTACTTATTTGTTTTGTCCGTCTAGAGACTTTACTTAAATACTCTTTAAAGTGATCGTGAAACATTTTTTATTGTGACCCGTTGATTGAAAAATGTTAAATATTTATTTTCAAAGATAAAACCGGAAGGATGCGCGGATCATCCGACTCAGAAACCATTTTTTTATCATTTGATGATTGACTGTCTTGGTGCCCATTTCCACCTTCACTCCACAAGTTTTTCTTTGCAAATTAAAAGAAGAATTAACATATTTGAATGTAGCAAACAGTAACTACCAAACACATTCGGTCTAGAAACGTGATGTGAAGCGTATATTGACGAAACTAAATGCTAGGCATACCCCAACCGCTTTCAGAGGGGTGGAGGTAACAGATCTCCGGACATAACTTTGGCGCCTTGCCTTCCCACAAGGAGGAGAACAAGACCTTAACTAATTGCATTAGTATGGAGTGGAAGCACGGAGATTCGGTAAAGGAGAATTTTGTAGATATGTGAAACAAATACTTCTGCATTCCAATTTAAGAAAAGATCCCTCTGGGACCACAGACAAACTGCGCCCTCGACGTTCTCCTGCACCTCCGACCAATTCATTTCCAGCAAGAGATCGGGACCGAACTAAACGCCGAGCATCTTGACTGGCCTGTTCGTCCAGAGGAAAGGCACAGGAAGAGAAACTCCTTTCCACGCGTCCAACTTCAAGCCAGCAAACTAATCGCGGTTGATTTTGGACCCGTCACCGTCTCGTACTCTCTGATCTCTTTGCCGACTTCGTCAATCTCGGCCCTGCTCGACACAAGAACTGAAATATCATCAGCATATGTGGAGTACCTGGCCGAGGTGGTAGCACCCGATAAGGAGATTCCGCGGAGAAAGGCTCCAACGCAAGAACGTAAAGCAAAAGCGAAAGCGGACAAATTCGACGAATAGAGCGAGAGAACACGAAAGGCTCCGATCGTACCCCATTCACTTCCAATAGCGCACCAGGTCATGTGTACAGAAGTCGGATTCAAGTGCGAAAGTACGACCCGAAACCGACGGTCGAATGGACAGCTTCCAGAAAACAATGGCCAACACTATCGAGTCCATTGATCTAAATTGGTCATCGCGGATTCATTGTCGATTTGTTCGGTGATCAAGCGTACCAAATGAAGTTTTTCCCGAATAGTTCTACCCTTCACAGTACAAGTCTGCTCAGAGTCATTCAGACTAGACAGGACAGCCTGCAAACGGGTGGCTAAGATCTTGGCTAAAAACTTCAACTCTGTCAAAAGCTGAAAGTTAACCATTCTATCCCCATTGTTCTTGTTTTGGCCCAGTAACTTGATTACACCCCTGGTGAAGCGTCGAGGTATAGACCCCTGCTATATTTGGTTGTTATAAATCAGTTCCAGCATGAGAACAAAAGGGGTGACTGCCTAAAGAACAGTTCATAAGGAAGACCATCCAATTCCGGAGTTTTGTCCCGGCCAAACAACTTCAACACTCCTAGATCTCTGTAACGAGACCATCGGCCAAATAGGCACCGAACTTATAAGGGCTCAGACTTGGTTCCATACTGGAGAAATCCTGATAGTATTTATGAAAAGCTTCGCATATGCCCGCGTTTGTAGTCACGGTACGCTTATCTGGCAATATGACGCACGCTATATGCCTATTAGATGCATTTTTAGATTTCTCTGCACGCAGTTAAGCAGCCATGTTCGTTGCCTCAAGAGACATTTTATTAGAACTAGCCCTAACTACAACAGCTTAATAAGAAAAGCCAGACCCACCCTAGCTAAAGCTACTTCTCCACTACGAATGGATTTAATCGCCCGATCAACTTTTGCTTCCCATGCATTTAGTCCTGCGAACATAACTGGATTGAGTCGACGACTATAATCAGCAGCAAATGATCTAACTTTAGATTTTAATAAATCCCACCACTTATTCCCAACTATATCCCGCTGTAATATTAGTAGCAGCTGGTCCTGGAAATATCGCTCGCCAAATAATGATGCGTTCAATTTCCAGTAGCCAGCCATCATAAACTTAGGCTTATCTAATTTTACACGAACCCGGACGAGCCTATGATCCGAGTAAACAATAAAATGAAACATTTGGATAACCTTAGCTCTACATCGACTCTCTTGACTAGAAATTGGTCGAGGTTGCTAGAACCCACCACCGAAATCGAGCTTCCCCTGTTGGTCCAAGTACACACTACCGCCCGGAACGGGAATGGGGGTCATTACGTTACTTGTCGACAAAGCCGAACTTGTAGATAAAGTCTCGAAATGGCTTCACATTTCCGGGTTGTTCGCACCAGATTTTCCCCCATGTGATCTATACCGTGGTCAAAGACGGCATTCCAATCGCCCGCTAAAACTACTAGGCGAGATGGCGTCAAAAACGCCTCGTTCCGCCAAAACAAATCTGGGCGCTCCGCATGTTCATTGGGCGCATAAAACACAATGAGACGAATAGTCTTATCCTTTATGAATAAGACACGCTAAGCCTGCCCGCCGTATCTGCGGAGACAAGGACACACGCCGCATTCAATGACTTACTCACTAGCCAAGAAACAACTCTCGCGTGTCCATCAAAAAAGACTGAATGGAGGACAAACCTCTTAGACAGAATGTATTCACGGTGGCAAATTGAAAACCGCGTCTCCTGTATACAACATACATTCACACCGAGGCACTGAAGATCACGAGCGAGACTCGCCCTACGAGTTTATGACCCCAGTCCTCGGCCATTTATATTAGCCAAACCAGAGAGACATGATCAGTCCAATTAGGATTGGGGATCTGCATTAAACATGGCCGGGATAAGGACACCGACTGCCTGTTCCATTGAGCATTTCAATTTTGATAGTGCCGTCAAGAGAGATGTCCCAGGGGAATATTAATTTTAGATCTCTATACAAGAAGGGGTGAACAAAAAGAAGGAGCCTCCCTGAACAGGAAAGGCAACGTACTAAAAGTGTCATGTGCTTCCTGCAGAATACCCTATATTTGTGGGGATCCTTGTCCCGATTGAACCATAGTTAGGACCCTTTTAGCGTTTTAGAAGTATATGGGATTTTCTACATCCTTGGAATTGATTTCCTTAAAATTCAATAAATATTTTAGGTCCATTATCTCTCTTATTTGGTTTAAGACCTTTTCCGTCTGTTCTCAGGACACGCGGCACACGTTTTCCCCGGTGTTAAAAATTGGTTTAGATTTAATTTTCTTCTCTGAAGAAGGTTCTGTAGTATCAAATGAAGAGCTTTTTTGTTGATCTGGTTTCTTTTGGGGATAATTTATGGGTGAGTGTACTGGGGATGGATTGGGAGTAGTTGATGGTGTTGTCTTTCTTTTTTGCTGGTGATTTTATAGAAAAAAAGCCTTTTTGAGAGTGGTTACCATGGATGGGGTGGAAACTAGCGATTTTGTTACAGAATTTGGTGCCAGGATATGTTTTTGATAGAAGGGAAATACGGCTCCCAGAAAAGTGAACCCGTCTTTCACACTGCTGACTTCTAGAAATGTTCCTTCTTTTTAAGGATTCATTTAGTATTTCTAATTTCTTCTTTTCAAAACATGTTTGTTGATTCCTGACCGTTTCTGCATAGTTGGTCGAGTCACCGCCCTTGGAACTGGTAGAGGTAGTGGGACTGTACGTGTCTTTACCCGTGGAGGTTTCTGAGAACTGATGGTCCCGCTGTCCGGAGCTTCCCTCCGGTCTTGCCAACGATCAGCCAGTCCCGCTTTTCCTTCTCTGCGACCGCACAAAGTGGCTGGCAAAGGTTTTTCAGGAAATGGGGGCAGCGAGAGTTTTACCACACCCTTCCCAATCGTTGGCATAGTCTTCATCGTCATCACAGGCGAAACGGAAATAACACACTCAACCAGAGGGTGATTTAAGTCGGTGGTGCCCAGAAATCCAGAGGCCTTCTTCTCTGAACTAGAAAAGGAGAGGTGATCAATCTCTCCACAATAGGTCGGTTGACGTCCGGTCACAATGACTAGGAGTTTCTGTTCCTCTACAACCAGAGAGTTGGAGACGGAGATGAAAGCTTTTCGATCTAGCATTATCTCAAAGCTCCATCCCACATTCAGGTCGTCGGAGGTAGCACTGAGTATCTGACCATACCAGACTAGATAGGCGGACAAGTTTTCTCCTAAGAATTGAGGTCATTTGTGATTAGATCTCGACTGGAGGCGTCCTTACAGTCGGCAGGCATTGGTAACAGTACCTCCCATATGAAATAACCTTTACCCTTGATCACTATTTGGGGTTTAACCCTCAGGGATGTTAATGGTTTTATCAAGATGTCTTTTAAATTTTGCGCGAGTGCTTGTCGACCACAAAAACTGACACAATTCTTTTTTCAACCCTCTGTAATTCCTTGGTGTCTACCAAGAGCCTAGCTTTGATAAGATGCTCATATCTCTTGGCTATTTCCAGGAACTCCGTCATATTGATTATGCATTTCGAGGTGGGTGGGTAAGTCTTCCAGCAGCAGAGCGATTTGTTACTGTTGTCGTTGTCTTTTTTGCTGTCCTTCACATTCTGGATTGACTTGTTTTCAGTCGAGTTACTGTTTCCGTTTACGGAATTTAGGCCATTTGAAGCCACCATACTTGGTTGTTTTTTTGTTTTTTGTTTTTTTCTTTATCTTTTTTTTGTTTTTCGCTGGTAATGTCCTCTAGTTTTGTTTTGTTTTTACTTCTTTTTCGGGTGGTTTCTTTTTTAGCCAAACAGGTTCTTTTTGACTTACCGATTTTTGTTAGCTGTTGTTTGTTGAAGATTGTGACTTTGCGTTTTTTATTGTATTTTTTTCTTTCCTGTGGGCAAAACCAGGGAATCTTTAAAAAAAAATAAACAATTGACAAAACGAAAAAAGAAACAGTAAAAAGTAAAGAAGACAAAAATTAAAGTATTTCTACAAAGGCTTGCGGCAACATAAAAATAAAAGTAGTTTAACATACAGTAACAATGAAAAACTAAAGACGAAAGACAAAAACTGTGTTTACCAGCAGACGAAGGAAATCACAAAAATGTTTAAAGAATGGAAATAAAAGAAACTTAGCTCAAAGACACAAACAATAAAACAACAGAAAAAGGGGGTCTTTTAAATTAAATAAAATCACCAAATCAATGCAAAATATTTAACAAGGGAGAATGAAATAAACTAAATCAAACGCACGTGGAGCAAAGAAGAACGTTCGCCTATGAAGAAAACAAAATGGCCGAAATAAAAAGAAATTCGGCAAACAATACTAAAAAAAAAATTAAACACATGCAACAAAATTAAAAACAAGAAAAGAGAAATTAATTAAAAAAAAAGGAAAAAAACACTAGTAGGCACGGTGGAGTAATGGATAGCGGCTCGGATTGAGGAATCGAAGAGCTGAATTCGAATTCCAATCGAATCCATTATGTTCATATACATACTAATATCCTTGGGAAAGGTATGAATACCCTTCTTCTTCCCCAGGCTATGGTTAAATAGCAGGAGAGACCGGGTTCTATAGCCTTGGATGCCAACTGGTCTACCGCAGAAAGAAATGGCAACCTACTGCAGGAAAAAATCTGTCTCTTCAGTCATATATCGAAAGATCGTAAAGTCCGTGTGTATCACTTATGGCACATAACTGGCTGTTATAAATAAAAGATGTTACACTCGAAAAATAGAAAAATAAAATCGGCTTTTTGCTGGAGCGTGAATAAATAAAAAGTAAACTGATAATAAAAAAGAAAAAACAAAACACAAAAATCAAAGTAAAATTATTGTAACTTAAAAAGCTTCTTTTTTTCTTTTTCTTTTTTTTTTTTTGAAGTCTTTGAAAAAAATAAATACGAGTCGTAGTCAACGCAATACTTAGTCGGTCACACAGAGAAAAAAACAAAGCTTTATTTGACTAATTCAGCTTTAGCGCTGAAAAACGTTTATTTTATTGTGATAGCTGGTTACAAACGAAAGGGAAGATTGGATGTGCTTATTTAATTACTACATCCATAATAATTCTTTTCTCCCTGAAAAGATTATTGGCGCTAATTTACATACTAGTGTAATAAAATCTACGATTAATTTTCCACCAACTTTTCAATCGTGATTTTTATTTCTGTCATTTCGACGATCGAGGAGAACAACGGGTACGAATTCTGAAGAAGCAAATCAAAACAACCTGATTTACCTCCCTTGTTTTGTTTTTTGTTTTTGTTTTTTTTGTGTGTGTGCTTTTTTATGTGAGCTCGAATGTAAATTACCCGCCTGATAATGATCCATGTCTGATGCGGCCCGCATCACGAAAAAGATTACCCATGCCTGCTTTAAAGGCTGTGTAATTGTATATTTCTCCGGAAATGTTAACTTTATTTAATTGTTTTTAAGTTAGTCTCGGATTGAAGAATCGGAGATCCGAGTTCGAATTTCAGACAGATCCATTATATTCACTTACGTACTATTACCCTTGGGAAAGGTATAAATCCTCCTCTTCTCCCCCTAGCTATGGGTAAATAACAGGACAGACCGAGTTCTATAGCCTTGGATGGCAACTGGTCTACCGCAGAAAGAAATGGCAACCCATCTACGGAAAAAAATCTGCCTCGTCAGTCATGTATCGAAAGATACATGATCGCCTTAGCGTGTATCAGGCATGGCATATAAGTGACTGATTCACTCAATACGGTTAACAGTGGCGTCGGGGCTTAGGATTTAAAATTGAACGTCAATCAGATTAATAAAGGATGATAATGACGAGTAAAAAACACGATTAATTTTTAACAAAACAAGATAAGGAATTTATTTACGAATTTACAGCCTGTAATTTATGCCAGTAATTTGTTTCAGGAAAATCAAAGGAAGTCTTGATATATCTTCTATCTACTGCATTTTTGAATGAAAAGAGTGAAAAGAGGAAGATTATAGCAGAGCTTTTATAGTCCCGAAACAGTGTCACGTGTGAGGCTTAAGGTTTAAGATGAACAACTGATTTACCAACGCTAAGAATATTAATGGGGGATGATTATAACGAGGAACACGCGGATAATTTTAACAAAACAACATAGGAAATTTATTTACGACTTTACACGGTGGAAAGTTGTGTCAGTAGCGCGTTTCAGGAAAATAAATCAGAAAATTTAAAGTCTGTAGTTTTAACGAATTGTCATGAAGAGGAAATGTTCATACAACAGATGAAATGATCTGACCCAAAATAATATTAAAAAAATGTAAGAGAGTTCTTTGCTCACTTGTTATGTGTGTGTGTGTGTGTGTGTGTGTGTGTGTGTGTGTGTGTGTGTGTGTGTTCATTGAATGTGACGGACAAGGAAAATCTTATGGGATTTTTTTTAAGTTTTTCTAATGTTCTTACAGTTTTCTTCTTGGAAGGACGAAGGGGGCACAGAATCCCTCCGTAATGGTTACTGCCCCAAGCGCTTTCGGTCATTTCATTAGCCATTTTAGTGCAGCCTACAATTACTACAAAAATACTCCTTAGAACACAAGCACTGTAAAACGAACCCCAGATTACTTTGATGGCTCCATTCTTCAAGTTACAAAAGCAGCCCTCTCGACACCCTGCTATGATGCACCCAACTACTTTCGCTCATGAACAGAGATGCACAATGCTTCAAACCACACTGGTTATGTAATTGACAAACAAACCTGCATTATCGAACGGGATATTTACTGTACCCTATCGTAATTCAATCGGATAAAACATGTACGTAACAATTAAGATCAGGCGTTATGAGAACCATTCCTGGGGTAGTATCAGAGAATTATTATTATTGTTATTATTAGTAGTAGTAATAGCAGTAGTAGTATTATTAATAATAATAATAATAATAATAATAATAATAATAATAATAATATCATTACATGTTTATTCGCTTATATTTTAATCCATCTAACTATATTTTGCAAAGTAGTTTTCGTTGAATAAAAGATTTGGACACGATATTTTTACTGATTTTGCCAGGCGCGGTTTAGTGAAACTGAAGTTGCTGATCCGTGGATGGTGAGATCCTAATCTAAAAGGACATAGAAAAATCTGGTGGCGTAGAGAAAATGAAACACCCATCAAAGTTTCATTCATTTGTATCTAATATATCGATGCAATATTTTTTCTTATCACGAAAGTCGCCGTCATTGACAATACACTATTTTTATAAGTAACTCGTTTATAAGCAAATATAGTAAAAGTTGAATAAATCTTAAGCAATTTCACAACTGACATCTTAAGCAACGCGTTTATAACCATCTGGTCTCAAATTTGAATGAATCAGAAGCAGTTCTACTATTGACATTCAGGAGCAGCTTGTTTATAAGCAACTCTAATCAAATTTGCATAAATCATAAGCAAGTCCACTGCTGACATCTGGATCAATAGTTTATAAGAAACTATACTCAGATTTCACCCAATCGGAAGCCCCTGCTAACACGTATATATGTAACTGTACTCAAATTTGAATAAATCATAAGCAACTCTACTATTGATAAATGGGGCAACTAGTTTATAAGCAACTTCACTAAGATTTCACTCAATCTTAAGCCACTCCACTGCTAACAGGTTTCTAAAAAACCCTACTTAAATGTGAATAATTCATAAGCAAAGCTATTACTGTCTTCAGGAATAATCAACTGTACTCAAATGTCAATAAATCATAAATAAAGCTACTACTGACTTCGGGAATAATCGTTTATAAGCAACTGTACTCAAATGTGATTAAATCATAATCAAAGCTATTACTGACTTCGGGAATAATCGTTTATAACCAACTATACTTAAATGTGTATAAATCGTAAACAAATCTACTGATGACTTCGGGAATAATCGTTTATAAACAACTGTACTCAAATATCAATAAATCATAAACAAAGCTACTACTGACTTCAGAAATAATCGTTTATAAGCAACTGTACTCAAATGTCCATAAATCATAAGCAAAGCTACTACTCACATCAGAAACAATTTATTTCTAAGCAACTGTAATCAGATTTTCCTCAAAGCTGCTACTAACACTTTTATAAATATCTGTAATCAGATTTCATTCTGTCTTAAGCTATTCCACTACTAACACGTCTATAAGGAACCTTATTCAAATCTGAATAGGCGATTCCACAACTCATTTATTTTGAATAAATCATTAACAAATAAACCATATGCTATTTTACACTGTATTCAAGAATTCTGCAAAATCTTCGAGTTTTGTTACATTGAACTGTCTTTCTTTTCTGTTTACCAGTCCCAAACTGGTCTAATTGAAGCAAACATGTAAACAACGTCTCATCTTTACTCCCATGGCATCCTTCTGGAAGTTTCTTCCACGAAAATTGACTTTCCCAAACACCATAGCTCAGGATTCAGGATTCAGGATTGGACATTAGGGATCTGGGGACAGCAATACAGGACCAAACAGTGTGGGAAGGGATTGTCAATGCAGTTCCAAACCAACCATAGGGAGGACGAAGGCTGATGATGATGATGATGATGATGATGATGATATATCTCATGGAAAAAAATGCCAAAAAGTGTGTGTAATCGATCTTAACTTGGTATCTCGACTTCAGTCAATCTCCCACCACCAGGAAATGTCTTCTCTCACTCTCTTTTCTTTAAATACTTTCATGTCAATTGCTCTGATCAACTTCCCCGCCTTTGGTGCCTCGACTGCATGAAGTTAGGTCGGCTATTAGATTGGCAAATACATCTCACCGTTTTACTGTCGAACAAGCTAGATATAACCGTATGTTCTATTGTAATAATTTCTTGCGCTTCTTTCTTGTGGAAATACTTTCCGAATTCTTGCTTCCCCGCCATTTACAATCTTGTAAAATGTAAGTGAAACGCTAATCGCCATTTTCTGTTCCTCCTGGATTCCATTCTTTTATTGTCGGTTCTCCTCACTAACGTTTTCTCATTCTCTCCCAGTTATCCCTTGCGTCTTAGTGGCCTTACTGTCGTGCTTGTGGTGTAATGATTAAACAAAATCTAGGCCATAAAAGCCATTAGGATGCAAGGTGTTACTGAGGATGTAAGAAACAGAGAGGTCAATAAATGAACATGCGTCAATGTTACAGAAGATAACGATTGACATTGAATTTGAACTTTTGAAGATCGTAGTTGACAGGAAAGTAGAAAGCCGGAAGAGAGTTTCCAAAACAAGAAGTGCGAGAGAAGAAACGATTGGCATAAAACTTATGTTTACAACTACCAATTTTAGGAGGGAAATTATGAGACCTAGCTGCTAATCTAGTACTGCTCTTAAATTCATGAAATCAAGGTACCAACGAGGAAACATTTACAGTGAAAATATTTATAGAAAAGGCAAAGGAAAGCTTCATTACGACGGCGGAAAGTGGCGATAGCCAAATTACCAAGACATGACCGATAATCTTGCCAATTCTGTTTTGTTTAATTTAACGACATATCGACACTTTTAGGGTTATTTAATGGCGAATATAAAGCTTATAGTACTAATTAATTAATAGGTACCCAGAATTCCAGTTTACACAAGAGACAAAGAAAGTAGAGAGTTTTGGTTTACATTAGCGTCAAAAAGTTTGACATCGGTCTTGTTTAAACTAGAGTCAAAAAGGTTGACATTGGTCTTGTTTAAACTAGAGTCCAAAAAGTTGCCATCGGTCTTGTTTAAACTAGAGTCAAAAAGGTTGACATCGGTCTTGTTTAAACTAGAGTTGACATCGGTCTTGTTTAAACTAGAGTCAAAAGGTTGACATCGATCTTGTTTAAACTAGAGTCAAAAGGTTGACATCGGTCTTGTTTAAACTAGAGTCAAAAAGGTTGACATTGGTCTTGTTTAAACTAGAGTCCAAAAAGTTGCCATCGGTCTTGTTTAAACTAGAGTCAAAAAGGTTGACATCGGTCTTGTTTAAACTAGAGTCAAAAAGGTTGACATCGGTCTTGTTTAAACTAGAGTCAAAAGGGTTGACATCTTGTCTTAGTTTAAACTAGAGTCAAAAGGTTGACGGTCTTGTTTAAACT
This sequence comes from Acanthosepion pharaonis, assembly GCA_903632075.3. Lineage (NCBI taxonomy): Eukaryota > Metazoa > Mollusca > Cephalopoda > Sepiida > Sepiidae > Acanthosepion > Acanthosepion pharaonis. The sequence continues at coordinate 553,060 of CAHIKZ030000375.1, read as the reverse complement.
AGAGTCAAAAAGGTTGACATCGGTCTTGTTTAAACTAGAGTCAAAAAGGTTGACATCGATCTTGTTTAAACTAGAGTCAAAAGGGTTGACATCGGTCTTGTTTAAACTAGAGTCAAAAAGGTTGACATCGATCTTGTTTAAACTAGAGTCAAAAGGGTTGACATCGGTCTTGTTTAAACTTGGTCTTGTTTAAATCTTGTTTAAACTAGTCAAAAGGGTTGACATCGGTCTTGTTTAAACTAGAGTCAAAAAGGTTGACATCGGTTATGTTTAAACTAGAGTCAAAAAGGTTGACATCGGTCTTGTTTAAACTAGAGTCAAAATAGGTGACATAGGTTTCGCTTATAAGACAACCGCCCCATCCTCCGCAAAAACTAACAAATAAAATAAATAAAATAATTAATTAAATAACCAAATAAATAATAAACTAATGAACAATCTACGAATTTACGCATAACCACAACAAATTGAATCTAATAATAGTAATAATGACAACAGTATCTACTGTAGTTACAGATTCTGACACAATTACAGATTCTGACACAATTACAGATTCTGACACAATTATTTCAACTCAGTTACCTTTAGAATAATCTGAAATATACATACAGGGTACGATGGATAAATTGTCGTCTAAATGACGCCAATATGAAAATAGCACTTGACATTTCATTTTAGCATATATATTTACCAAAATTACACAAAAATATCTTGAAATACTAAAGATTAAATATATTCAATGAAATCTCCATTAACTTCAACCACGGCCTCCAGATGTCTTCGGAATCTCCTACAACTCTTCTGGGCGGTCTCCTCGTTTAAGTTGATGAACGCTGCCATAATCGTTGCCTTCAGTTCATCTTTGGTGTGACAAGGAGTTTTGTTGGTCTCTCGCTCAACTGCATTCTGGAGAGTTAGGTGCCAGATGTAAGGGGTGATGTGGTCGCTGAAATTATCTGACAGCCATGACTGGATTTTCCTTCTTGTGTGTCATGGCGCAGAGTGCTGTTACCAGACAAATACTCTTACAGCAGCCATCCTCTTAACCCAGAAAAGCACCAGCTCTTCAAGGCACTTGATGTAGTCCTCCGTGTTGAGTTTGAGGCGATGTGGGAAGAAGAATGGAGGCATAACGTCACCATCACGTAATCACTTCAAACACCATGATGTTGACTGGATATATCATCTAACTCTTTCTAAATCCATGTCCTCAGGTTGACACCTAAACACTTCGTATTCGAGCTTCCGGTGTGAATGAGGACAACATACCTTTTCCAGATTTCTGGCGGGGTGAATTGCATCATGGTGCTGACTATACTCTACTGTGCAGCCGACAAAATAAAATAAAAAACGCGCATGCGCGAAATTAAAAGTGCCGACATCGCACCCTGTGTATATACGTTACCGCCTACCCAATAACCGTTAAGACAATACAATAAACCATGTATACTTGACCTTGCTACTTATAATGTCCTATTGACTAGTGTATATAAACAGTAGTGGCATCACATCTTACAGTCTAAAAATATATTTTGCTTTTTAAACAACCTGCAACAGCTTCATAAGCCATCACATAACACACATGACCTGGAGATTTCACTCAAGCATCTATTTTGAATTTTTCATGATCAACACAGTTCTGTTCAAAGTCTTCCTTGGGGTGAAATGATTAAAAAAAACTACTGTAAAGAGCGATAAAAGTTCCTGGACTTGTGAAACCAAGTTTCCTGGAAGATTATTTGAATAGATAAGACCCTCTCTCTAATCCCGTTTGTAAATGTATTTGTGTGGCTTAAACACTCGAATACTACTGACATTGCTGGAATCCAAATATTCAAATCTCGATAGCAGACTTACCAACGCGTTTCACCGGTAATTATAACGGACACGATTATCTACTTCATCTCTTTCTTACCGCTTCCCCGGGATCATGTGGTGCTCGAGAGCTCTGTCCTCTTGGCAATTCCTACCACGCGGCAGTGTCTATAGATATCTCTTTCCGTTCTCCCATCAGTCAAGACCAACTACCACCTACAATCATCAAAAATATAAATGAAACCTCAATCGCCTTCTGTCTTCCTGAACATTTTTTGTCCTTTCCTCACTAAAGTCTCCTCTTTCACTTTCACTTTCACTTCCTGTAACCTTCAGCATACTAGCTGCATTATCGCATTGATTGAAGTAAAATGATTAAATCAAAATATATTTTGAATTTTTCAGGCTCAACACGGTTCTGTTCAAAGTCTCTTTTACCTTTGGGAACTGCTTTCGTTCAGGATGATCGAGATCTCCAGTTAGGTTTTCCCAGTCTTTTTGCATTACAGTGGACTTCTTCAGTGTATTCTTGATACAATTCTCATGCCGACCTTCGGCTTGTGTGATGGTCTTTTTCTTTCGCTGTACAGAAACTACTGAAGAATCCTATCGTTCTTCATCCTAACCACATGACCACGTCCTCATAGGCTGTGCTGAATTACCAGAGACTGTATATTGACAGATTGACTACTTTCGACGCTATCAATGTCACTCATATACGTTTTTCACCGAACATCTTGTAATATACGGCGGAGACACTGTGGGTGGAATCGACCCAGAATTTTCGTGTCTCCTGTAAGTGATACAAGACTAACAATAAAGAAAAAATACAAGTATTGTAAATATTCAGCTTCGTCACAATTGAAATTCCTTACAAAGACCATAAACATCTATCCAATATAAAAAGATAGATAGATAGATATAAAAACAGATAAAGAACAATCATAGATAGATAGATAGATAGATAGATAGATAGATAGATAGATAGATAGATAGATTAAAATGGAATGTGATATAAAATACAGTTGCCAAGCTTTATCTCGCTTGATACAAGGCCAAAATATTTAGATACCCAATGATGATTTAACACCTGACAATGCATGATTATCTGCAATACAAGCTTGTTAACACTTGCTCTACGGTAGACGTCCATTCACTTAGATGAATATAGAAAAATAGATCGATGCCTATACGCTTCGATAGATAGATATAAAATAAGTGATATTAACACAATTATTGATTAATTATTAGATTCGAGCGAAATTGGATAAGAACATATATAGATTTTAGGTGGAGTCATAAATAATTTCCGTTTTTATTTATCATCTTCATTCTTCAAGAAATAAAGTACAATTACATGTTATTCAATTACCGTATATACTCGCGTATCATGCGACTCTTGAAGACCTAATTTTGAAGTTAATTTTAAGGGGGTCGCATCATACAAGCGATATAAAATTAGCGTGTGTACTGCAGGCCCATACGCTAATTTTATATCTCGTGTATGCAGCGACCTCCACTTCAAATTAGCTTCAAAATTAGGTCTTCAAAAGTCGCATGATACGCGAGTATATACGGTATATATTCACCGTTATTCGCAATGACTTGTCAGTTATCAAGCAATTCTTCGATCCCTTTTCAGTAAAATGCGCAAAGATTTTCGACAAACTCTTGAATTTCGTCATTATTCTTAGGTTTTTGTTCCAAAGTGTTTTACAGTGATCGAAAAAAAAAACTGACTCATTCATTCATTTTCTGCGGCTTATCAACCCTTTTCAAGTTATTTAAAGCCAGAATATATTTTAGATTATATTTTTTTTATTTTTAGAGTTAATAATGTAGTGATACAAGACATACCAATTAACCCATAGTTGGGGAGAAAAGGTAGAATAATCAGAATTTGATAAACAAACAAAAATTATGATGTGAATATAAAGTGGGTGATCAATTTTATACTAAAATCAATATATAAACTGATCCCTCACTAAGTAGCCATAAAGGTGTATACACATTTATATTCCAGGGAATGTATATAAATGTAAAAAAACAAGACATGCCAGTGTAGCCAATCAATATTTGCTTGACTGATTTATTTTCCATGTCTTATCAACCCTTTGTAAGATTTTTTTTATTTTTTGGAATAATAATGGTTTAGTTATACAAGTGTTACAAGTTAACCTATAGGTTGGGGGAAATAGATTGATTCATACTTTCCCCAAGGGTATTTACACGAAAGTGAATATAACGAACCGAACTGAATTTGAAACACGGCTCCCCGATTAAAAATTCCGCACCATTATCCATTGCACCAGCCGCACATCCAAGCTTACAGCACCTGGTATTCCTAAATGGTCACCCATTTAAGTATTGCAGAGAAGAAACCCAATCATGGGAAAGGCTTCGGGAATAAACTCTGAAGACAAATCCGGAACCGGAGTCCATCAAAAGAGTTGATTTCAAATATATTGGATCTCATGACATAGCTTCCCAAAAAGACTTCATCATGCGCAAAGCCCTTGCGTGGGGTGCGTGTAACAAACTCGACAAGATTTGGTGCTCTCAAATCTTCCATGCTCCTGAAAAGACAAAAACTTTTTGGACCTTCATTCAACCAGTCCGACTGTATGGATCAGAAACTTGGACATTATCTGCTCGTCTTGAAAGATGACTGGATGAAACATATACAAAACTACTTAGAAAAATCTAGAGCATCATTTGGAGTTCCCATGAAATACTTAACACAATTTACGAAGAATTGAGACCAATCTGTCTTAAAATCAAACAAAAATTATTACAATTTGCCGGCCACTGCCACGAAGCGGGCAGCGAAATCGCCTCATCCTTACTCTTATGGCATCCGTCTAGAGGTGTCGTCTCACGAAAATTGACTTTCCCAGACACCGTAGCACGGGACTCAAGGTTGAACATTGGTCCTCTGGGGACAGCAATAGAGGACCGAACAGTGTGGGAAGGGATTGTCAATGGAGTTCTGACCAACCATAGGGAGGTCGAAGGTTGATGCTAATGACTGACAGGTTCGTCGTTGCTGAACTTCAGTAATGTCACGGGAACTGATGTTTCACCGTGATGTGGCTGTAAGCCAATCGAGAAATGTAATAATGGGTTGGTGCAAGGTGAAGTGGATATGACGGATCTGGTAGAACAGACCAACCGGGTTCCATAATTTTTCATCTGTTATTCTTACTGTATGTGGTCTTCTGCTGTCATGCAGAAAAACAGTTTTTCTTTCCAATCACAGGACGCTTTTCAACTAAACCTTTATGGAAACGTTGCAGCTGCTGGACGTATAATTATGCATTTAGTGTTAAATTACATTTTAAATGAATAATAACCGGACGTTCTACCACACGTATAACATTACTTTCCTTGCATGAAGCTCATCTTTAGGTAGCTGATGTGAAAATTTACCCTTTTTGCGTCTTTTGCGTTCAACGTTGTCAGTTCATTGTTAGTCTACTCCATATTTATTCTTAACTACTATGTAGGACTTAGTAATTATGATGGTACGTCCACCATTACAATTCGTTCCCAGAAATGTAACCTAATAGATTTTAATGTATTTTTAGAGAGAGGGGAAAATTTAGAGATGGATAAACTTTTCCAAAACAGAAACTATGATTTGGAATTGGAATGAAAGTAGTGATGGCACCTACCCTGAATCCATAAAAATACAGAATGTAGAATTAGTACATACTAAACAGTTCAGATACATCGGCGCATGCATGGATCAGTTATAACAAATTAAGTATAAGAAAAAAAGAAATTGAACATAGGATAGTTTTGCCCAATACAGCAAATTACTACGAAACCAAAACATCAACCTGAAAACGCGAGTCATATTCCTAAATAGCCACGTCAAATCGTGACTTTCATATGGATGTCAGATTCGGTCAGAAATAACTAAACTGTATACAACTGCTTCCTAAGAACAATCTATATATAAAATTCTGTGAGTTCCGTTGATCTGTCCGTTACAACCTTTAAAATAGCCATACATTAACCGATCAAAACCAAATTTTGGGGAGAAGTGCAAACAAATAAAGTACAAAGTACAGTTGGTTTTACTAGGGTGAATACAATAAATTATCATTAAGTTTTTTTTTTTTTAAATTAAAAGTTTTATTATTTAACATACAAAATACTCCCACTATGTTAAAAACAATTTAACAGTTAAAATAACAAATACTTATTTCATAAAAACACAATATTGTTTTTTGCATATTTTTCTTTAATTTTTTTTATATTTCATTGATTTGTTTGCGAAATTGAACGAAATGTAGAGTTTGTAAATCTGGGCAAAAATGTTAACGTTTACTTCAACAATAATAAATACAGTGAAGATTGCAACACGCAGTCTAGTGGTGAATAAAAGGCTTTGCACAAGTAAAGATCGTACTTCCTAGAACATTGAGGACTGGCGCTACAGAATCACAAACTGTGCCAAATGACAAAAACCACATTACTTGAAGACTATCAAGAGCAACAATAACTAAAATGGATAGCACATGTAACTGAAAGAAAATAATAATGGCATAATCATGATGTTGACATTTCACACTATGGAACTCAGGATAAATATTTCCACAACAGAAACTGTAATCTAGAATTGGAATGAAATCAATAATCATAAAAATTAGTAAATATTAAACATTTCAGGTATTTCGACTCATGGATCAGTTATCACAAATTTAGTACAGGAGAAAAAAATTTAAAATAGAATAGTCTGCGCCAGATGTACTTTCACTGAAAACCTGGAAACTGGATCCCGGTTCTTAAATAACCTCGTCTGGTCGACTTTCATATGAATGCCATGCTTGGCGCCAGACCCGTTCTGAAATATCGAAACTATCAGCTGTATGAAACCCCCTTCTTAAGATCAAAGCCTTTGAAAAGATCATCCTTCATTGAACATTGTGGACTGGCGTCAGAGAATCACAAAGAATTGTAGCTAATAACAAAAACCACATTACTTGAGAACTACCAACAGTAGGAGCAACTAAAATGGATAACGGCTTTTATTCGAATGGAAAATAATGAGATAATCAAGATGTTGACATTCCACACCACTTCAGAGAATAGGTTAAGAAGGAAATCCCTATCAATACTAGAAAGAGCGATAACAGCTACGGGACTTGAGAAACTTGTTTTCCGAAAAAGAAAAAAGTTTTAAAGAAAAGATTTTATAAATTTCAATCGAAAATAGTAGTGATTGTTCTATCAATGAATGCCAAATTCTTCCTTATAAGGAAACGGCTATATTACCGTAAGAGAAGTGGGGAACAGATAAGTACACTTTGACCCGAGCCTGACAGCCAGGGGCTGAAGAAAAGCATAACTCTACTAATACTAAGTGCTTGGTCAATGAATGCCAAATGTTTCCATATAAGGAAATGGCTATATTACCGTATGAGAAGTGGAGAACAGATACTACACTTTGACTCCAGCCTGAGAACCAAGGAGTGAAGAAAAGCATAACTCTAGTAAAACTAAGTGCTTAATCAAAGAATGCCAAATGTTTCCTTATAGGGAAACAGGCTAATGTTACCAGTACCATTACCAATTATCCTTACGTTTTTTCTTCAGGTTCTCTGAGCAGCAAATATATATTTGTTATACTATTTAGTATGAAAACGTGTCATCTTTAATGTCGGATTCTTCTGGACTTAGCACTTTTGATGCCGGTCAATATTTGTTGAAAATTAAGAGCGCTGACCATAACATAATTCAGATTCGAATGGAGTTGCTCTTTTCTTTAGAAACTTTATTTGAGTTTCTGTCATGATGCCGACGGCCGTAATTTGCATCCTTATATCCGGGTCATGTGACATCTTTGTGTTCTCCCCTTCAAATGAAACTGAAACAATGACGGTTGGGAACACCAGAGGAAAAAAAAATGCGTACATACGGTTATTTGTATTTGTTTGCTTATTTATTTAGTTGCTTTCATTGTTTCTTTTGCATCCGATAATGTTTCCTTTAATACTATAGGTCGATCTCTTAGAAAATGAAAAATATATCTTGTCCTTCACTCACCGCATAATTATGACAAGAAAGATACCAACCAAAAAGTGCAGACATTTTTTAGATGACACAACGTAGCCTCGTTATTCAAGAGGAGACAAAAGAGGAAAACAGATTCACCCGTTTAATACAAAAGTGATTCATTTTTTTTTTTTAACTGCATATCAACTCCTTTATGGGTCATTTAATGTCGAAATTTAATTTTTTTGAACGCTTTGAAATAATTTGGTAATATTACTATAAATATGTATTGTTGCTAAATTTTATATTAAAAGTATTGCTGCTATTTTTACTATAAATATCTGTTTTTATATTTTTATAGTATTTTGTTTTTGTTTTGTTGTTCACTATTTTCCCATAGCTTGAACCGTAACAGGTGCTACCACCATGGGTCAGGGTGAACCTGAAAACAACAGTGATTAAGAGGTGATTTCACGCTCCTAAAAACCTCCAATCTCTCGATCAGAGGCCTTGCTGCCGGATGTAGTTTATCGTCATGCCCAGGAATATAAAACGAAAGAATACTACTACTGCTACTACTACTACTACTACTACTACTAATAATAATAATAATAATAATAATAATAATATGGGCCAATAACTGCAATGGAAAATCTTTAACTTTTACGGGAAGGAAAATGCAAAAAATAGTATGAACATCACCCTGACCCAGTTTATTGAGTTAACCCGAAATGCATATTCCGTGAAAAATATGCAGAAACAATTGACCATCTTGTGTCAGGTTGAATATTATTAGCAATCCCTGAATAGAAAACACGGCATAACAGAGTGGACCAATATATGTACTGGAAAATATGCAACTTTTATAAGAAAGAAACTGCAAGCAACTGGTATGAACATCACCCACAACCGATCACAAAAATATGACCTGTAACAATTTTATGGGACAATACACACAGAACAATCAGAGCTAATCCCACAGACACAGTGATCAAAGACCACAAGATCAGAATGGGTTTTCCGATAGACATGGCAGTCCCTGTAGATTGTAATGTATCTTTTTAGTTCTTCAAGAAACTACAAAATACAAAAATCTTGAAGTGGAAATTACAAAAAATTCTTCTTCTACTTTTTTTATTATATTTATTTATTTCATTTTATTTCTTTCAGAAAAGCTGTAAAAGGAGCAGTGGTTCTTTTGCCACTTTTGGGAATTACTTATATTGTGTTTTTATTGCACCCAGAGCCCGGTACAGGATATGCTGATGTTCTTATATACACAGATATTATTCTGCAATCATTCCAGGTAAAATGCAAATTTAACTTCTATTTTATACGAAACTTTTTTCCCTGTCCAGATTAAATGCTTATTTCCACAAGAGTCAAAAGAAAAATTATTCATTTTATCTCTGTCTGAATTTCAAGGACTGGGGATTTGTTTTAATTTACATACTGACTATTGTCTTCATCGTTGTTCTTCTTATCACGTTTCGACTGCTACGTCCTCCGATCTTCATCAGATGATTTTCGATCCGTGTAATCTTTAGGGAATTTCGAACTGAACCTTTCATTTAATCTAAGGCGGTCGATTGTTCTCAGACTGGGCTTAAGGCCACATCACTTTAAAACACCGGTTTCCATACGATCACCGACGTTAAGCAACGTCGAGCCAAATCTGTATCTAGACGGGTGACCGCTTGAGAATACCAAGAGCAGTAAGCTTGGGTCTGCGGGTGGTGTAATGGATAAAGACTCGGAATTCTGAATCGAAGAGCCGAGTTCCAGTACCCGTGAGGTTCGTTATATTCACTTACGCTCAAATATCCTTGGAAAAGGTAAGAATCCGCCTATTCTCCTTCAGCTATGGGTTAATTAGTTAAACTTGTATTACTAAATCATTATTATCTAAAAGAAAATGATTCTTACAAGCTAAAAATATTTTATGGCTTTAATTAACCTGCAAAGGGTTGATAAACCGTAGAAAACGGATCAATCAACACTGATGTATGTATTTTAGTTTTATTTACATTCTCTAGAATATAAATGTATATAAACATCCGTGACCACAAAGTGAGGGAAAAGTTTATATAAAGATCATAACATAGAATTAAACCCCCATTTATATTTACGTTATAAGTTCTTGTTTGTTTATCAAATTCTGGTTAGACATTAATCTACTCCTCTCCCCATCTTCTCTTGTGGGTTAATTAGTAAGACTTGTATCACTAAATCATTATTATATCCAAAAAGATTACTTACAATTTAAATTATGCTTCTTAATTCACGGACCAACGTTTTAATCCACTAGGCTATGCTCCTGTGAAAACGTGAGCAACCTACCCCTGTAAATTAAATAAAGGGTTCAGTTCCAAAATTCTCTGGAAGTCAGCCAGATCGACAAGCACCTGATGAAGGCCGGAAACTCTGCGGTGATTACAACAAAGATGAGGAAATAGTCAGCACAATAATAATCATTTATTTTTTACTAATAAATAATCATTTATATTTTTACCAATAAATAATCATTTATTTTTAAATAATAATCATTTATTTTTAACTAATAAATAATCATTTATTTTTAACTAATAAATAATCATTTATTTTAACTAATAAATAATCATTTATTTTTAACTAATAAATAATCATTTATTTTTAATAATCATTCATTTTAAGTAATAAATAATCATTTATTTTAACTAATAATCATTCATTTTAACTAATAATCATTTCTTTTAACTAATAATCATTTATTTTGAACCAATACATATTCATTTATTTTTCACTAATAAATAATCATTTATTTTAACTAATAAATAATCATTTATTTTTACTGATAAATATCATTTATTTTTAACTAATAAATAATCATTTATTTTTAACTAATAATCATTTATTTTTAACAAATAAATAATCATTTATTTTAACAAATAAATAATCATTTATTTTAACTAATAATCATTTATTTGTAACTAATAGTCATTTGTTTTTAACAAATAAATAATCATTTATTTTAACTAATAATCATTTATTTTTAACTAATAATCATTTGTTTTAACAAATAAATAATCATTTATTTTTAACTAATAATCATTTGTTTTTAACAAATAAATAATCATTTATTTTTAACTAATAATCATTTATTTTTGACTAATAATCATTTGTTTTTAACAAATAAATAATCATTTATTTTTAACAAATAAATAATCATTTATTTTTAACTAATAATCATTTATTTTTAACTAATAATCATTTCTTTTTAACTAATATTGGTTCCAGGTTAGATATTAAAATCTGCCCTGAAGATTTATTTTCTACCTGAATTTCTGATTTTTTAACTTTTCGTACATATTTTTAATGCAATCTCATTTCAGGCCACAAGCGATCATAGCTCTCCACAGATCACAGATACCTTTTCATTACCTATGAATTATCACAACCTCTTGGGAAAGTTATTTCCCGATGCCTTGTTCAAGATTTTGAATTCAGTAAAATCTTTCACTCTTCAGCATCTAAGCAATCATGGCTCTCCACAGTTTTTTTTATTTTTTCGTTATTATCACGAATCACCAACGACATTTTTGGCAAGGTATTTGAGATGTTTTCTCGTTGATTAAGTTTTGAGTTTTTCTTCCCATGACTAGTTGACACCCAATGCTAAAGAGTCTCATTTATCCTGCTATTTAAACCATATTTTTGATAGAGGAAATAGATTCATGCCTTTTCTAAGGTCATTAGCGTGAAGAGAACGTATCACACTGACAAAGAAGTTATCACATATTTGCAATCCTTTATTATTACATAGTATTTATTATTATTTCTTAGTCATGTCCTTTTCGGACAAATACGATCATGGCCCTCCGCAGAGTCTTTTTCTTTATGATCTGTGAATTACCATGTATCTCGAGACTTTTGAAAAAGAAAAATCAACAATGTTAATGGTCTTGACCTGGCATCTCGGCTTCATTCACTTCCCTGTGCCATTTCTATCAATATTTTCATGGTAATTGTCCTGATGATCTTTCCTCTTTCGCACTTCGACTTCTTTTACGATGATGTTTACCATGTGCAAGGCTCAAGAGCCACTCGTGGTAAAAGTTTACAGAGTAAGAGGTCCAGTTTATGAGGATATGGAATACGAAGAGAGTGATGGTGGTTCGCTACAATGGTGGGTCTTAGTCGTGAAGGTTAGAATCTGTGAAACTAATAGAAATAGCAACAGAGCACCTAGAGGCCTGCAACGGTTCGTCAGTGGGAAAGGGTTTACAGGATGAAATTAATTAATCACCCACAAGGCTGCGTAGACACTTTTAGACTCTACCTCGTCCTGAGTATGACAATAAACTACATCCAGCAGCAAGGCTTCCGATCAGGAGATTGGTGCTTTTGAGGCGCGTGGAATCACCTCTTAACTGCTGTTGTTTCCAGGTCCATCATGACCCGGGTGGTAGCACCTGTTCGGGTCCCAACTATGGGCAAATAGTGAGCCCCAAGCAAAAACCAACTGTAAGATGACCAACAATACATTTTTATAGCAAAATGGCAGTCAATGCAACACTAAAAAATATAAAATTGTATTTATTGCAAAATTACCAACAATACATTTTTGATCTACAAGCAATATATATAAAAACATAGCTTTACTCTGAAAGCGTAAAATTATTTACAAAATATCTGTAGTTTAAATCATAAAATTACGTACAAAATATTTAGATTTCGGCATTAAATAACCCATAAATGTAGATATGCCGCTAAACAAAATCTACCAACCATTTGGACTGTATCGAGACTGTGGAAACTGGGTAGCTTCTGCCTATATATTCTAGCAGTACTCCATTTTCGGTTTGATCTGGCACTTCTAGAGGCATAAAATAACAGGAGGACTCGGGTACTTACTGGAGTGGTACAGGGAATCTTACTGGAATTTTGCTCGGGATCGTATGTACAAGTTCTGGTCTAGGGTGAACTAAAGTGCCAATAGGCATTCAAGGAATGTTCATCCCGATAGACGAAAATTCAGGTCCCGCCCGATAATGATGGGACCTCACTAGTTTGGTTGTGGTTGTATTGAATGTGACCAGCAGCTGTCACGTGACTTTCTCTTGTATTTCCTCGACATTTTAAAACTATGTTCCTTACAAATGGGATTTGATTTTTACATAAGTGGAAAAGTCGCAGGTGTGCGAGATTTGGGGAATGTGGTGTTTGTCGGAACTGGGGAAGTTTGTTCTTGGTCACAAACTGCTGCACAAGCCATGGTCACTGAATGGAATTTTGTGATTCAGTGAGACGACCACACTCTACACACTTTCCTTCCAAGAATTGCTATAAACAACAGAAAGGAAATAGAACGTTGTACTTTAGTTTAGTTGTGGTTGTATTGAATGTGACCAACACGCCCACCCCCACCACCACCACTACCATCACTGAACTGATAGAGTTAGGTCAGATGAGGGATCAGCTGCTAAGTTCTGGTTATCTAGAATTTTTGAGGTTTACACACATTATGTATTACGAATTTAATCATACTACGGTATTGGCGGCAAGGTCCCATGATCTTACAGTCGAAATGGCTATATGTAACTGTAAGTTCTATAGTAACAGTTTGTTTTTTCCTCTCGACTTCTCGCTTATGGAATTTTCTGTCGGCTTCTTGGTTTCCAATCTTGATGTTTACAGATTTTTCACTTTGATTTTTCCCTATAGCTTTTCTATAAATATTTTCACGGTAATTATTCAGAGCTCCCCGCTTTGGTATCTAGACTTTATGAATTTAAGACCACTACAAGATTGTGGTTTCATCAACTTACAGTTGAAATGACTAGATGTAACCGTAAGTTCTATGCTAAGAGTTTCTTTAAAAAAAACTTTTTCTGTTTCTTGCTTTCCAGTCAACTTTGATCATCAAAAATTTAAATGCAATGTCAATCGTTATCTTCTGTCTTCTTAATTCCTGTTCTTTGATTTCTTTCTCTCTTCTTAATAATGTTTTTTTTTTCTCATATTCAATCACACTCTGTACTTCCCCACTCCGCTTCTTAGTGGCTTTATTGCCTTGCTTGTGGTGAAACGATTTTAAAAAAATCATGTTAATTCACAGAAAACTAATCTGCGGAGAGCTGTAATCTTGAAGTGGCAGTTTTTTTTTTTTAATTAATTAAACTTTTTTTAAATTATTTTCTATATATATTTTCATAGATAAATAAATTTCTTTTGTTTTCCAGGGTCTCCTTGTCGCATTGTTTTACTGTTTCTTAAATTGTGAGGTAAGAATTTTCATTCTGTTTCTTTATTATTTTCTTCTTATGAAGAAAGAAAAGACATTAGAGAACACAAAATTTCCTAATTTTACCAGCTGCTCAAAAGACATCCTCTTTTGCTGACGTAATGGTAATGATTGGTGAAACTTTTCGTGAATAAACAATTAAATATCTATCGCCGCGAAAAAAATGAAATCGGCAGACTAACTTCAAATTACGGTCGCAAATGGTTGCTGCGTTCAGTTCGCCCTAATGCTCTTGGTAACGATCCTTCTCATTTCATTTAAATATTAAAATATCATTTATATAGCAAGGCAAGGCTCTTTGTTAAGGCAACCAGTTTAGAAAGGCAGCACTAAATTCGGAACAACGGAGAAGACTACGGGAAACCATTCCACTGTATTTTCCAAGAGGTCATGACAATTCAAAGACAATAAAGAAAAGGGGTAGCAAGCAGCTGCCACGTCACATTCTCTTGTATTTCGTCGACGTTTTAAAACTATGTTCCTTACAAGTGGGATTTGATTTTTACATAAGTGGAAAAGTCGCAGGTGTGCGAGATTTGGGGAATGTGGTGTTTGTCGGAACTGGGGAAGTTTGTTCTTGGTCACAAACTGCTGCACAAGCCATGGTCACTGAATGGAATTCTGTGATTCAGTGAGACGACCACACTCTACACACTTTCCTTCCAAGAATTGCTATAAACAACAGAAAGGAAATAGAACATTGTACTTTAGTGTGCATCCACAACAGAGTTCAAGGTCAATCTGTGACTTCACTCTACGTACTTTAGCTCTGTTACCATAGCAACAATGCCGATACATTTTATCATTCTTAGTATATATATTTCGTAAATTACACCTATTGGATGCTTTGGTACACAATGTCAGTCATGTTTCTAGCCGAGGTTCATTAGGAGTTTCGGATCCTTCAACATCATACCCCCTCTCCGCAGTGACCCAGCTTATACTGGTCGGGTATCAACTTAGTACCTTCCGTTAGCTACATTTTTTTCCTATTTTCCCAACCATATATATAGTCGTAGACTCCTCTGTGTAGATTAGGGCCACAGCCTCCCTACTGTAGGCGTTGCTGCTTTGGTTTATGTAGTAATTCGGTTTTTATATGGGGTATTGCCACACCTAACCAGCTTGGAATTCTTCTTCTTGAATGCTGAGTAAAAGAGCACCATAACGCAATTCACCCCGACAGTAGAAACGGCATACTGTACTGCTTGGCATTCGTACCAGAAGCTTCAATACGAATATTTCAGAGTTGGGTGCTGCGATCAACAAAATACCTTGTAACCTCAAAGATAAACTGAAGGCAAGGATTATGGAAGCATTCACCAAATTAAACATGGAAACCATACAGAAGAGATGCAGGAGATTCTGAAGTTGTCTGGAGGCCTTGGTTGAAGCGAATGGTGATTTTATAGAATAAATTTACTCTTTAGTATTGCAAGGTATTTTTGTGTAAATTTGGTAAATATATCTGTTAAAATAAGATATCAGCGTTATTGTCATTTTTTGTAATTTATACGAAAATTTATCCATCTCACGATATATATATATATATATATATATATATATATATTAAAGATCAGGAGGTCAATCAAAATACGCGACCATGGTTTTGACCGATTTAGAAAATATGCGTCTTCCGACAGGAATCGAACCTGTATCCTATACGGAACCGTCATATAGCCTGACGTGCTTTTACCGATTGAGCGCGTCAGGCTATATGATCATTTGCTTAAATATTTGTATCTATAAAAAGAACGTATAAACATAAAAAAAAAATGTCTTAAATTAATTGTCACACTTTGTACATTTCATAATGTGTGACGTCATTTGTTTACATTTGGATACGCATCGAGCAGATATGAATGTACGAGAGAAAATTATGGAGAATTGTAAGTTTAAAAACAGTAAAATCGACCTTGCTAACCGAAATGCTCATCTGTGGCTCAATCGGTAAAAGCACGTCAGGCTATATGACGGTTCCGTATAGGTTACAGGTTCGGAGGACGCATATTTTCTATGAAAATTTCTCGGATATTCAGGCCGGTAAATGTTGTTAATACTGTTTATTATAAACAGAGCATTACCTTAAATATTTAAATATTAAATAATAAGTTATAATGATATATATATATATATATATATATATATATATATATATATATATATATATATATATAAATATATGGATATAGATCCGACAGTATGAAGAAAAATATACTGAAAAAACAAACAAAAATCCTAATATGCGATTATGCTGTTTTAATGTTTAATGTCAACGTCGAACGTTTCGGTCTAATATACCATATTCAGGACATATTCATAAAAAATAATTAATTTTCACAACATCGCCCACGTGATGACGACGTGATCATATTTAAACGGAACGCTGATCTTATAAAAGATTTCAGTTATCTGTTTGGATTGGTATTGCTTTTATGTCCATCGTTATTTTCATGTTGAATTGTATATGGTCTATGTTAATTATGTTTTATGAATATGTCCTGAAGATGGTCTATTAGACCGAAACGTCCGACTTGACATTAAACATTAAAACAGCATACCGCATATTAGGATTTTTTAGTTGTTTTTTTCAGTATATTTTTTCTTTATATATATATATATATATATATATATATATAAATATAGTCTTAAAATGTGCTATATTTATGGGATAAAGTGCTCACTATCAGAGATAGAGCGTGTGTGAATATAAAAGCGAACATAGAAGTCAACACTTTGAGACGACAGTCTGTTTCATGTATCGTGGCCTGACGATTGCATCCAGCATGAAACAGACTGTCGCCTCTAAGTGTTGACTTCTATGTTCACTTTTATATATATATATATATGTATATATATATATATAAGACATTTAAATAAGTATTTCGCAGATTCTAAACAATTCCGTATCAGAGTGGGTAAATATTTAAATTTGGGTGGGGTGGTGAGGAAAAGAGAACATAGGCTAAAAGTTCAGATAAAAATCAAGCATTGTTTGAAAAGAATTAACCGAAACAAATGGTAAAACCTGTACAATAATGGAAACACCCCGGCTTAGAATATCTAAACCATGTAATTGCATTTCTCGTAAAGAACAGACTGGATAAATATATATCGATCAAAAGCAAATAATTGAATTGAAATAACAGATCAAATCAAGTAATTATGCGAAGAAATACTTCGTCTCGGAATTTGAAATTAACTTAAGCGTACCTACCTGTTTGCTTTCAAAATAATATTTTCAGTCATGACAACGCGACTATACAAGACAGGAACTTAAAATGAACTCCAACGAGAATTCTTTATCGTAACTTAATGGCATAATCCGCAGACACTTCCGATGCGGTTAACTAAATCCGATTTCAGTATAATTATTAATTTTCTTAGACACAATGGTGTCAACAACATACTCTGGAGTGGGATCAAACATATTTGCAGAAATCTATTTTATTTTTAATATATAGAGATGGAGCCTACGCCCAATGTCTAGTGGTGATAGAGAAATAAATAAATAACAAGAAAGCTAAAATTTTACCAAACTCTAAAATAAGACGAATAATAAAAATAACCAGGCAAATAAAGCCATAGATCGACAAACCAAACAGAAAGCTTTGACAACTAGGATATATGACCTAGAGTCAATGAGAAGCAGGAAACCTTTTCAAAGTGCATCTATGCATTTGTATATCAGTAGACTGAAAATCAACCAAAATTAAAGTCAATAAATTAATTTTGACCATTGTCAGATTCTACGGTCATCGTAACATATCACAAAACGAAATATATTTGCTCGACTACCTGGCGACCTTATACGGCTAAACCGTTCATCGCAATATTGAAAACATACTTTTCTTCACCACATAGTCAAGTGGTGGCTACTACATTTGGATACGTAACACACACACATACGCACAGACAGACACACGCGCGTGCGTTCGCACCCCCCACACACACACGCACACATATATATTAGGGTTATGACTTTTTCTAAAATAATTGATTTTCTTTATCATATTTCGATGAACTTTTGTTAAAAATAATGAAGTTTATCAGTTTATTTTGTAAAGAAAAGTCATACCCAAGACGTAATTTCCAAAATTGTATACAAGTATAGTAGTAGTATGACTTTCTGGAGTCTTCTAGAAGTTTATGGAACCTTCTAGAACTTGTTTTTGTTTATTTGTAAGTGTATTTAATTAATAGTATGTATTTGCAAAACGGGCCGTATACGCAATTGAAAATCATAAAGCACGGTAACTCACAGCCGTTGATAATTCGTGGATTAGCAACAAAAAAAGGTGTAAATATGCATTTTAGTGTTGAAAACATGCCTTGGAAATTTAAATAACATTTGATAAATTCTACTTAATTATACTTTGTTAATGTACGTTCTAAGAATTCAATTTTTAAAGTTACCTCCCTTTTAGATTAGCAATTTTCTCAGCAGCCATTCACATTTTTTTTGTTTACATTACATCTACCTGTTAGAATTCAGCTTGTTATGTCACATGTATAATACTAGTTGACCATGATACACCGAAACCAAATAGAGCGATACATGGTGGAAACGAACATAGTCGTAAGATAAGTTTCCAATAATTCTCTGTAACGCCACTTGTCTACCAAAGAACTACTTCCGGCTGCTAAATGGCGTTGCCAAAGCAGGTTTAAAAAAAGACACAAACACTCATTCTCTCACTTTCACCCAAATGATAAAGAATCTACATGTCCTTGTTCATTTACGAATTACGACATTTGCATGACTTAGCTGGCGACCTTATACGGCTAAACCGCCCCTGCTATATTGAAAAGAACATACCTTCCTTCAGCTTTAGTCAAACGGCGGGTGGCTACTAAATTTGGATACATACATACGTATATACATATACTTCTTTCCAGACTGACTCACACACACACCCACACCCACACACACACACACAGACTCTCTCTCTCTCTCTCTCTCTCTTTCTCGAACTTTAAAAAGGATTATGAATGTGTATAAACGTGCCGATTT
Organism: Acanthosepion pharaonis; assembly: GCA_903632075.3. Taxonomy (NCBI): domain Eukaryota; kingdom Metazoa; phylum Mollusca; class Cephalopoda; order Sepiida; family Sepiidae; genus Acanthosepion; species Acanthosepion pharaonis. The sequence continues at coordinate 533,945 of CAHIKZ030000375.1, read as the reverse complement.
ATGTAAATGCGGGCGGCCATACAAGATACTATTAAAAAATAAGTCCGGTAAATATAGTCAATTTAAAATTTATTGATAATTTTCTAACATTTTCTCAATAAGCGTCTTGGTAAGTAAGACTATAAAGCCAAAGTACCTAAAATTCAATAAAATATTAGAATGTTTAAGATACATTAAAACGTATGCCGTCTCTCTTCCACTCTCTCTATCTCTCGCTCTCCCTGCATTCCTCTCTCTCTCTATCCCTCGCTCTTTCTCTCTATCTTTTTCCTCTATCTTTTTTCTCTCTCTCTCCCTCTCCCCCCTCTCTCTCTCTCTCTCTCTCTCTCTCTCTCGCTCTCTATCTATCTATCTATCTATCTCAATATATAGATATATGGTCGGAAGGGACGGTGTCAGAAGATAACTCGTCCATAACTGATCACCTCCTGTCACGAATAGTTTAATCATGTTTAGACAGCTTCGGGTGGCTGGGTTTCCAATTCAGTGTTCTAGCTCAGTGATTCAAAATCAGTAAATAAATGCTTAATACAGGATTTCCTGGACGATTACCAAAATGTTATGGTTAACAAGTTTATCTTTGCTAGGATGGTGAGTTTGAGTCGCATTCTTGTGCCATCTCCTTTCAAGACGTGAGTGTTCATAGCTGTTCCCATCTTCCTATCTTTTGTTTTTCTAAATAACTTTTGACTCTTTACCAACCGTTTTTTCTGCCATCCATTAATTCCATTTTCTTTTATCCGCCGTGTCAATTTAGAGCGTGGGCGATCATGGCTCACCTAAATAACCTATCTTTTGTTTATCTGAGTAATCTTGACACTTTACTATTCGTCTTTGCCATTGTTCTGCCATCCATTAATTTCTTATTTTATGCGCTGTGTCTTTTCAGGGCGTAGGTGACCATGGCTCTTCATAACATCCTGTATTTTATTGATCTAAGTAACTTTTGACGGTCTACCATCACAATTTGTTCTTCTACGATTCATTCACAAAAATTCGGCATTTCACAATGCTTTTCTTCAGTATATTTTATCAGTGTTAAATTTTTCAAGTCCTTTTTTCTCGTTATGTGTACCAGAATGTTCAGATGTTTCTTTTCTTCTTGTAAATATAAGTTTCCTATTATAAGTCTATGATATTCTTAGCATTCGTCAGTAGCTCCACATCTCTTTCACTTTCACTTTCAATTCGACATTTCTTTTACTTTCACTTTCAATTTGACACTTCTTTCACTTTCATTTTCAATTCGGCAGTTCTCTCACTTTCACTTTCAATTTGGCGCTCTTTTCTTTTTATTGATATAATTTTCCTGTTTCCTATTACTTTGCTTAGTTTCTGGATGGCATATTTCGCTAGTCACATATTTCTTCATATTTCTGTTTCACATATTATACTGCCTGTCACTACATTACCCAGATATTTGATTCTCTGTACCCACTTTTTTTAGAAATATCAGTTTGGGCTACCTATTTTACAGACAACGATTCGATGCATACTGTCTTCTTGCAGTTAATAGTTAGTCCTTTCTTCTTGCTTTCCTTATCTAATAGTTCTTTAGGTTTTCTGAGTCTGGCATCAACACTGTGTCATAGCCGTTTCCTCAACAGAAACATTTGGCATTCAATGACTGAGTAGCCATTGCTATTGTTGGTTGCATGAGATCTTTATATGAAAAAAACTTTTTCAAGAAAATAGGTTTCGGAAGTCCACCAATTATTATCGCTCTTCCCAGTCCTGATAGGGGTTTCTTTCCTAACCTTTTGTTTGATGAAGTGTGGAATGTCTGCATCTTGATTATGGCATTATTTTCTCTTCGACTTACATGCGATATCCAGTTTATTTGTTGCTGTTGTTGAAAGCCCTCAAGTGTCGATGTTTCTGTTATTTGATACAGTTCTTTGTGATTCTGTTGCGCCAGTCCTTATGGTTCGAAGAAGGATGACCCTCGCCGAGATCTACAGGTTTCATTCGCTCAAAGTCATTTAATCATTGATCTGAGATTTTATATAGCTGATAATTTAGATATTTTGGAACGAATTTGGCGCCATTCATGACAACCATATGTAAATTTTGATCTGTCGACGCTATTTGAGAACAGAACTCGAGTTCTTAGATTAATGTTTTGGTTTTGTAGCAATTTCCAATGCTCAGTGAAACTATATCTAGCGCAACCTCTTCTATGTTCAATTTTCTTACCTCCTATAATAAACATGTTATAACTGGTCCATATAACGAAGAATCTGGGAACTCCGACGTGACGTAATGGTTAACAGGTTTGTCTAGCTAGATCAATTATGACTGAATAGTGATTTCGATGATCACTGGGTGCCCCATAATTCAGCATAGTGCCACATTTAAGATAGGCTTAGGAAATCACTATAGGGCACATCGATGTGGTGCAATCGTTAGCAAAATTGTCTCGCTAGAACAATTATGACTTAGTAGTGAGTTCGATACTCACTGGGTGCCCCATACATTCGGACTTGCTGACATATCTAAGCTACGCTTACAAAATCATTGGGCACATCGAAGTGGTATAATAGCAAGCTTGACTCGCTGGAACAACTACGACCGAGTAGTGAGTTCGATCCTCACTGGGTGCCCCGTGCTTTCAGACTTGTGCCAATGCTGCTTTCATTCCAATTCCAGATTATAGTTTCTGTTTTAAAAGTTTTATTTTGAGTCCGATTTCTTTTTGTATTTTTGTTCAAAATCATTCTCATCCCAAATATAAATAACTATGTTAACACCATACTCCCCCGCACACCTCATCATCAGTACCCTTGCCTAGGGAGTGGAAGCAAGAATGCTGTTTTCTATTTGTAGATACGTTTGGAATATACATTGCCACATACATTATATTACCTGTTCCCGGTCTGTAACCAACAGACATAACACGTACTTATGCTAATTACCAAATACAATACTCCTGTCTACGTTTCGGATATCAGGCCATAGGGAGGAGGGCTACATTTCAGTGAAGGTGGCTTGCGTGTGGTGCAATCAATTTCGCTGGTTCCTTTCCTTCTCCACTGGGATGTGTCGTCTAGTGAATGTAGTTTGTTGTGTTGCTCGAGAGAAAATTACAAGCCGTGGCTTTGTTGATCTAGGCCAAATGAACCTCGGACGATCTTGCTGAAAAAGTTGTAAATGCGCCAAAGGAAAGAAAAGCTGTTGAAAACTTATGAACAATTTAATTAAAGGTAAAATGTCAAATTGTACAGCATCTATGGGGCTGGTTTGTTTCATTCAATCCTTTTCTACCCTTGAGGCACTGAGAGCCGTCTATTTGCTGGTGGTCTTACAGCAGACTTATTCTAATGCACGATGCTTGAAAGGAGTATGCCGGTTTTCGCTGGGCGTTCTACTTCTACTATACTCTCTAACTTCTCGCCAACTGTCTGACTCCAACCTCCTACTCATTCGGGCGGATGCGTACACTAACTGCCGTCAGGGAAATAGACAAGAATAAGTAAATTCTCAAAGAAACTGTTAGATAACCCAGATGGCTGTATATGAATCGCTTTCCAGATTTAGCCTGAATTTTTAAGTTTCCAAAATTACATGGAAATCAATGCAACCCCTAGAGTAACCAAAAATCCTGTGGACTTTTAGCAAATTCATTATCATATCAGTTATGGAGTAGTGCCGGGGTGTCCGTTATGCTAAATCATACTAAATCTTACGTGGTTTAATTTGAATTCAAACTCTTCCTTCTATGAGTACAGGGGCTGCAAAAGTAGGTGTACAGTAAGTATTATTCTTGGTTATTCTTATGTTTGTAAAATCAATACAATACGTTTTGTATTTCACGTTTTTAGCATCACGTATATTTTATCGGCTTAAATTAATATTTTTAAACGGTCTTTTTTTTTTCTATCGGACACTAATCCGAATAATCACTCTCCCATATTTCCTCTTTCTAATAGCTCTGCACGTTCGCTTTGAATTATGAAATTTCTCATCAAGTCCCTAACCACATTCCATGCACTAGTATGACTCAACCAGGGCCACTATTCTCTTGCACTAAAGAGACGGGTGTACAGTAGTAATACCGTTACCAATGCAACCGACGGTTGCGAGGTCTGGATTACTTTTGGACCTGGCTCGGGTGCACACGATCGAGCTTCCCACATTAAACTAAGCTTGTGTCACATCCTGCCAGCGTGGGGCGGCAAGTAAATACTAAGTGTAGAATCTTTTCTCCTCTTCTCTTACGGCCATAGCTATATTAGCCGTTTCATTATAAGGAAATATTAAGCATTCCTTGTCCAAGCAGCCAGTACTACTCCAGTTAGGCTTTTTGTCACTCTCTGGTGATCGGTCTGTGATCAATATGCCGTATTTGTTCTCCTCATCTCGAATGGTCCTATTAATATTAGCCGTTTCCTTATATGGAAACATTCGGCACTTATTGTTCGACAAGCCAGTACTACATGAGTTACGCTTTTCTTTATTTCCAGTCCATTGGGTTGGGATCAAAATGTAGTATCTGCTTTCGGGCGTACAAACTACATTTTATCTCTCAATTGTCTCTTTTTACAGGCAAAGTGCAACTGAAAATATTATTGCATGGTACCCGGTCTCTGGGAATAGCAGCCCGCCAGCAGTACCCGCTCAATGCACTAAAGAGGGTGATCGGTATTAATGCCGATGCCAGTACAACCGACGTTTACCGAGGCTGGTCTAATTTTGGACCTGACCCTGTAAACGTACACAGAATCACCATATTAAATTGACCTTGTGTCACATCCTGCCAGCGTGCGGTGCGACAAATAAATACTAAGTGTGGTACCTTTTCTACGCTTCTCTTACGCTCATGGTTCTATTAGCCGTTTCCTTATAAGGAAACATTAGGCATTCATTGCCCGAGCAGATAGTACTACTCGAATTACGCTTTTCTTCACTCCCTGGTGATCGGGGTGGAATCAATATGTCGTAATGTTCTCCTCATCTCGAATGGTCATATTAATATTAGCTGTTTCCTTATAAGGAAACATTCGGCACTTATTGTCAGACAAGCCAGTACTGCATAAGTTACGCTTTTCTTTATTTTCTGTCCATCGGGTTGGGGTCAAAATGTAGTACCTTCTTTCGGGCGTACAAACTACATTTTATCTCTCAGTTGCCTCTGTTTACAGGCAGAGTGCGACTGAAAATATTATTGCATGGTACCCGGTCTCTGGGAACAGATTCCCGCTGCAGTACCTCCTTCATTGCACTAAAGTATTGGGATCGGTAGTAATACCGATACCAGTGCAACCGACGAAGGTTTGGGTTATTTTTGGGACCTGGCCCGGGTGCACGCGCTCGGGCTTCTCACGTTAATCTGACTTTGTGTCACACCCTGCCAGTGTGGGTGGGTCCAAGTAAATACTAAATGTGATATCTGTTCTCCTCATTTGAGATAGAAGAAGGCGCCTCGTTCCGCGCATTCCAACCCTATGACAATACCGTCCTCGTTGCAGATAGGTGAGAGCAGCGTAATATCGATACCAGTGTGACAGTGGTTGCGGGGTCTCGGCAATTTGTGTCCCTTGGCCACATGTACGTCTATGGGCTCCCATATAAAAAAAATACTTTGTATTACACCCTACCTTAGTGTGGAGGTCAGGTAAATAAAATTTTTGTAAAGAATTCTCTAAAACCGTGCACCTTTTAATAATATTTTCAGTTGCGCTCTCTTCGAAGACAGAGACAAAACTAAGAGATAAAATATAGTTTATTTTCCCGAGGACTGATACCACAGAAGAAAAGCTTTACAAAGATGTTAGATGAAACGAAATAATAACATTATTTAAGTCAGAAAAAATACTCAAGAAAAGCTGGAGTATAGAAGTGATTTGCTATCACTTGATCTCTACTGGTGTGTAATGTCAATGGGTACACAATGATAAACGCGGTTGTTATTGATATTTTTAGTTTTATGTGAATAATGAGACTTAGAAACTTTCCAGTTCATCGCAACGTTTTTGTCTCCATTCCCATTTGTGGGCAAAGAAAGATACAATATAGAAAGCAATGATTCATTTTTCTCCTGAGAAACAATCTCAGAGCATATAACTTATTTAGTGGAATTCTTTCAAAGCAGTAAAAGTAAAAATAGTTGTGTTCTTTTTATATATATATATTCTTCCCTGATATTTTTTTATCTGTTCACATTTTTATCTATCTCTTAGCTTTTCTTTATCTATCACACACAGATGAACTTAAGTTTAGAAATGGTACGTATGTAACACGATATTTATGAAGCAAGTCTCGCAGATCAATGACTTTTTTTGGGTCGCTATCTATCTGGTCTTTTTATCTATCTATCTATCTATTCACTTTTCTTATCTATCTATACGTCTTTCTTCATCTATGTATTCGCTTTTCTTATCCATCCATACGCCTTTCTTCATGTATCTATATACCATTCTATCTATCTATCTATCTATCTATCTATCTATCTATCTATCTATCTATTTGCTTTTCTTATCCATCTATACGTCGTTTTTATCTATCTCTCTATTCGCTTTTCTTATCTATCTACATGCCTTTCTTCATCTATCTATCTATCTATCTATCTATCTATCTATCTATCTATCTATTCACTTTTATCTAACTATACGTCTTTCTTCATCTATATATTCGCTTTTCTTATCCATCCATACGACTTTCTTCATCTATCTATCTATCTATCTATCTATCTATCTATTCGCATTTCTTATTCATCGATACGCCTTTATCTATCTATCTATTCAATTTTCTTATCGATTATACGCATTTCTTCATCTATCTATCTATCTATTCGCATTTCTGATTAATCGATACGCCTTTATCTATCTATCTATTCAATTTTCTTATCGATCTATACGCATTTCTTTATCTATCTATCTATCTATATATTCACTTTTCTTATCCATCTATACGCCTTTCTTCATGTATCACTATTTATCTATCTATCTATCTATTAAGTCACTTTTCTTATCTATCATATACAAATAAAGCTAAGCTTGGAAAGAGCCTCTATAGATATGGCTTTTCTTATTTATCGATTTTCGTCATCTATTTATCTGCTTTCCTTATCTATCTATCTACCTATTCGTTTTCTTATACATCTATTCCTTAATTTCATCTATGTCGTTTTTAACTACTTTTTTTAATCATTTCACCCTAAACAAGGTAGCAAAGCCACTAAGACGCAAGGACTTATTGGGCGTGAGAAACTATGAAAATATGCACTGTCAAAGAGCAAGAACAATAAAAGAACAAGAATTAAAAATGCATAAGATAACGATTGATATTGCATTTAAATTTTTGAAGATCAAAATTGACTGCGAGGCAAGAAGCAGGAAGAGAGTTCCACAAGCGAGAAGTGCGAGAGAAGAAACTGTCATCATAAGACTTATGGTTGCATCTTGTCATTTCGACTGAAAAATAAAAGAACAAGAATTAAAAAATGCATAAGACAACGATTGATATTCATTTAAATTTTTGAAGATCAAAAAGTTCATCAAACAATTACCAGGAAGTTTTTTTTTTTTTATATATATGCGAAAGAAGAAACTGTCATCATAGTTACGCGGGTGGGAACGTGTCTTAAGCCAAGATGACAGGTCAGGGTCAATAAAATTGCCGATTCTTCTTCGGATTTTATCAAGAATCTCTAAATATACATCAGAAGCACCAGACCAGATGTGACAGCACTATTCAAAGCATGGACGAATGGTATAATTATCAGTATCTAAGAGAGATTCTAGCTAGACACATTGTCTCGCACGACACAGTGAACGAACTTTCCTAACAGCAGACCTTGCAATTGATTCAATATAATCTTTCCACTTTATGTCAACGGAAAAAGCTAGAGGAGGAGGCATAATGAGTTACTTTCCAGAAGGTTAGTATCAGTCATGCTGATGAAAGCAAAAAATCTTCTCTCAGACGATTAAGAGAGGGCGCCTTAACATTAGCAAGCTATTCTTTTTTCCAAGTTAACAACAAATTGTAGGTCATTGTTAGATTAGCTGCCAATTTGACTTACTATTGATACAAATGTAAATAGTTGTGTCATCAGCATAGATACCGAAATGAGAACTCAGGACATCAAGAAGGTCATTTATGAAAATTATCTATCTATATATCTACCTATCTATCTATTAGTTATTGTTATCTATCTATTGATTTTCATATTTATCTTTTTGCTTTTATTTATCTATCAACACATACATATGTATTTACATTTTTCTTCTCTCTCTTTCCCTTCTCTTTCTCTCTCTCTCTCTCTCTATATATATATATATATATATATATATATATATATATATATATATATATATATACAAAATGCTCAAACACTAATATTCCATGGTTATAATTTATTATATTGGAATCGTAATCACGATCCAATTGATTACGATTCCAATGTAATAAATTATAACCATGGAATATTAGCGTTTGAGCCTTTTATATTATATTGTTACTCTGTCCTGGACATTGAGTTCTACCTGGATTCTGTCCTCTTGCGATTTTATATATATATATATATGTATATATATATATATTGACCACTAATATTATCAATATCTATATATATACCAGGTGTAACAGCAAAATTGTCCAATTGCCAGATTAAGCTTTGAAACGTTGCATCTTAGAAATGATTAAAGATATATTACTGGAATTCTCCGAGGGTTTTATAACACTATTGGACACTACTTTGAACAACAAGATTGTATTTAGCTCTAAGAGGAAATGATGATCACTCTTCCTGTTGTGATCTCCAGAACCAGTTTTCCTCTCTACTGTTCCCTCTTTTTTAAACTTATTCACCGTTCTCTACGTGGTTCTTGGATGAAGATAGAAGCTAAAGTATGAATGTTGGTGCCATTACTGGTGTCTGTATGATCTTTTTCGCTTCACCATTGCTCAGTTGGAAAGACATAGTGAGGCTGAGACAAAAAGATTTTAACCTATTCTCTTTTTAGCTGAAAAACTCAAAAGATTTTTCTAAAGACAAATGGTGTCAAAATGATTAAAAGTCTCATCTAATAACCTGGAAGAAAGAAAGTCAGTTAGTTTAGTGTTTTTTAGTTATTAAACATTTTGTGGGGTTGTCCTATACTGTTACTCGATTTGAACAATTTTGCTGTTACTTGGAGCGGGTAGAATGGAGATCAACGTGTTTTAGTGGACTCAGCAATTTTAAATCTGCTTGTCTGAATAATCTTCAAGAAGCGAGAGCAAGATCTAAAAGGTCAGCCAGTCTAACAGTGATCTCATCTCACAATCCTCACACTTACTCCATATGTGGCCTCCTTTGTAAATCACTAGCGGGTCTTAAATGCCACTTAAGATTATCGCACAAAATTTCATAACTGAATCAATAAGCTGTCAGATCCTCATACATCGAAACCGACGGGAGAGTCCATTATTATATATATATATATATATATATATATATATATATATATATATATATATATATATATTACATTCACTTACATGCTGATACCCTTTCTACAATTACACTTGTTGGTATTATCTGCATTTGGTATTATCTGCATTTGCTTCTTTGGAATGACAATTATTACTCAGGTTTTTGTATTGATTTAAAATTTTATTATTATGTTTTTTAATTTTTTTTCCAGATTATCGTTACAACTATAGCTTAGTCTTAATGTATTTCTATTAAAAATCTTACTAAGTTGATTATTTCTGGGGAAGAGTTTCTCAATTTAATGGAGAAACTTCTGCCCTAACTTCGTATTAACGATTTGATTAAATGGGGGTGTGTACCAAATGATTTTTCTGTTTCTATTTTTATTCCTACTGTTGCTGTTATGATTTATATATTTGATACCAGGGCGCTTATAGCCGCTATTTTTTTTAGGCAGTCGAATCCGTTCCACTCACTTAAGTGCTAATACCCTTGGCAAAGGTATGAATCCGCTTATTTCCCCACCCCCCCAGACCGGGTTCTATAGACTTAGATGGCAACTAGTCTACCACAGAAAGAAATGGCGACCTACTGCGGGGAAAATCTGTCAGTCATGTATCATGCATGTCACATAACTGACTGAATGTTATAAAATTTACTAAAAGATATTTTTTACTGAAAGAGTTGCTGCTAATTCTACATCTATGAAGGATGGATTACGGATGGAGGGTGGTTTTCTAACCACCCTCCGTCCGTAATCAAACACATACCCTCCTTCATAGAATATAGAATATATATATATATAGGATTAGTGTTTATTTTCGTGTATGGTTGGAATGCATTATTGCCGACACAGTTTATCTGTTTTACCTTAAAATATAGTTTATTCTTTTTTAAATTACGTATTACCATTTCTTATAGCTTATTAGTATATAATGGTCCACTCTCTACGTGTAATTACATTAGTTTGTTTATTTAGCTTAAATATTGCTATGTATTGCCGTCCGGTTAGTAATATTAATATCATATATAAATATTCCATATTTTTAATTTTATCTACAGGTCCCCTTAAGAAGCTTTCTGAATAATAAAAAAATTAAATTTTTTTCTGTTAACTTTACGTCTGATTCAACAAATTGAACATATATTTGTCTACAATCACGATACCTTTGTCGCTGGCATATTTTCCTCAATCGTCAATGATGACATGTCTATGAAAAATAACTCACCCACCCCCACCCTCTGATCGTTCATTTTTATTTAGCGTAGGACTGGCATTTAATTGGTTAATCAAGAAATACTCACAAGTCTATTTTTAATTCTGACATTATGTCCCTCTCTTTTAACTTTCGGAAAATTGTCCACAACAATTTCTTTGTACTCCCTGGGTCCCCTAAAAAACTTCCTCACTTGACTTATGCATTGTCCACGGTATTCTCAGTATTTGTTGATTGATCCGCCTCCCCGTTACTATCTTTGTCCAGCATTGTCTGCCAAATAGGAGATTAGCATAGTAGGTCAGCTCTCGTTTTCTTTGTTTCTAACGAAATAATTTATTTTAGTAGTAGTAGCAGTAGTTGTTGTTCTTGTGAGCAAACATACTATTGCCGTAAGACATTAACCTGGGAAAATCTATAATCTCCATTAACGAAATACCGCAAGTCTCTCGTTACTCGCGACTTCTATGGCATATGTTCTGATGATTTACACCATTTCTAACCTTAAAAGCTAAGAGCCGCGATGCTATGTACGCTAGGTCGAATAATTCTCATTTACCTCTTATGTGCAGTAAAAAGGAAGTTCCGTTTGAACAGTTACTTTATGGAACAGACTCCAGAGAGGATGCTTTCCCGACCGCTACAACATTAACCTCTAAGTCTAAGGTTAGCCGTTATCTTTCCCTCATATCCTCATAAAAATACACTTCTTACTTCTGAATCTTACCACGCGTACAAAATTCTCCTTCAATAAACCTCCGCCTTGAGTGTCTTTTGGGTCTTTTATCGGGTGAATATTAGTAAGAAATAGCTATTTAGTTATTGCGATGAAACCTTTCTTTTTAATCACATTTAGAAAATTCTTTCTTCGTTGTATTCAAGACGTTTTGGGGGCAGGGTGTTAATATTCTGTATAAATTAAAATCACATTCATTGTCGACAATTGTTCAAAATATAACTGTCAAGTAACATATCATTTTTATTCAACATTTCTGTAATGAAGCCTTCCAAAATCAATAGAAAATAATCTTTTCTGTATTTTTCCTATATACCAAATCTCCGTATAAATAATAATAAAATTAGTATTGCACATTATTATGCTCCCGATAATTTCGGTTGAGCACTGTTGAAAGATAGGGTAATTCTAAACAGCAGCCGTCTCCGCTAATGCAAAAGCTCTTCATTAAAATGAATAGAGCACTATGGCTGTCTGACGTTTGTTTACATTCGTAAAAAATTCCTTCGCTAGAATTTCCCTCTCCCTCTGTTGGCGTTGATAGCTCAGGAGTAGAAACAAGAGATTTCTTTTTTAGACTCCAATTTTTTAGATTCCAGTTCCAAATGAGTGTTCATTCCGTGCGTTTTTCGATAATCGAATATCCATTTTCAGTGATCTGGGTTGTGTTATTGCAAATGGTATGTTATTAGGTGCTAGACCTACTTTTTAATTCACGAATACGGCAAGTACATTATGGCCGTGTTCGTAGTTGCTATTGTTAAGAGTTGTTTTCTTTTTTATCTACCGTTTTAATAAGTCAGTGGTGGTATGTCCGACCACACATTCATACGAGACCATTTAAACCAGTATAAACACGTACCAATTTCGATACCCAATATACTTGTCATGACGACATATGTGATACGCGTCTGTAACTTAAAAATCGTCTAAAATAACTTAAGCCTTATCATAAAAAAAACCTTAACAATATTAACGGCCCGGGCGTAATATACTGCTAGTATTCGAAAAATTAAAAAAATATATATTTATGCATATATATTATAATGAATATATATGCATAAATATATTTTTAAAATTCTCGAATACAGCCAGTACATTACGGCCGTGTTCTTTGTTGGTGACATTCATGTTTTTCTTTATATAGATTGCTTGATGGTAAAGTGGTTTTGCGGCTCGGATTGAGAAATTGAACAGCCGAGTTCGAATTCCACTCGAATTCGATACATTCACTTTACCGCAAATTCCCTCGAGAAAGGTAGGAATTTATCTCCTCTACTCTCACAGTCACCCAGCTCTGGGTAAATGCTAACACAGTGGGCTCTGTAGCCTTTGTTGGCGACCGTTTTAAGAGAATGAAAACTCTGGATTGAAACTAGCCATGTGAGGATTGTGCTCCATGAGACTATCTTTACCCGAGACGAACCAACTGTTGCCACGGTTGCAATATGAGGAGTGCAACTATGATCGTAATGAGCTATGGAAAATGTGGTTCGTATTAGGATGGTCATTCCATAAGCTGGGAAGAATATTGCGAGACGGGAGGATTTCTTTGGTAATGAAGAATAGAATACTGATCTATTACGTGACATCTGTCATTCTTTACGGCAGCTAATGTTGGACGATTTCCACAAAGATGAAGAAGAGACTCGAGGCAATGGACATGTGGTTCTACAGAAGGACGCTAAGGATATCATGGACCGAGAGTGTGAGCAAAGATGAGGTCTTAGAGAGGATGCAAGCAAGGAGGAGGCTTATACTTAACATCGGGAAGAGGCAGCTGAAGCTCCTAGTTCACATAATGAAGAAGTAGGGCCTGGAGAATCTGATACTCACGGGTCGAAAATAGGGAAAGAGAGACAAGGGAAAACATGCCTGACATACCTAGCGGCTTTAAGCAAGTGGATGACAGAACGTGGTCTGGGGGAGGTGGCAGAGGGAAGAAACTTGTTGATAGCTGCAAGGGATAGAAAGAGGTGGAGAGCCATAATCGCCTACGTCATGAAAGAACACGGCACATAGAAAGAAAAAGATTATATAGATATAAATTTAATTATACAGATATAATATTATATAATGTATTACCCATATATAATAAAATATGTATTTATTAAGATATATAAAATAGAAATATATGAAATTTTATTGAATATATGTATATCAAAATTTAACATGGTATACATGATATATTCGTCTCTGTATGCGCCAGCATTCTGACTGCATTCATATCTGTAAGTTGAGAATTAATGATAGTTTTGAAAACTGCGTGGTACGAGACCAAAATGTCAAATTTTGAAAACAGAACAAATTCGTAAGAAGGAATGAACGAAGAAAAAACTCATTTATGTAAACGTAATTTTTCCCGCCGTTTCTTGAGAACGCGGGAAAAGACAAAAGCAAAAATTATCACAACTGAAATGTCACAGGCAAAAACTCTATCTTCGTCTTTTATTCCATGAGAATGATTATTTTTTTCTGTTTTTTTTTTCTTTCTGCTTCGTTCTTTCTTTTTTTATTTCCTTTTGTTCTTTCTCAGTTTCTCTTTTTTGTTTTTCTATTTTCACTTTCTTTTTGTTTTTCGCTTACTTTTCCCTTATCTTTACTGTATCTCTTTCTTTTTCTATTTCTTCCTGTCTTTTTCGGCGTTTTCTTTTTCTCTTTTTTGTCTTCTTTCTGTTTTTCTTTTCTCTTTTTTTTCTTTCCATTTTACATTTTTTTTTCTTGTCTCTTTTCCTTTTTTCTTTTTTTTTTCTCTTTTTTCTTGTCTTTTCTTTATCTATTCCTTTTCTTTCGGTGGGCTATTTTCCTTTTTCTTTTGTCTCTTTTTTATTTATTCTTTTTCTTATTTTGTTTTTCTTCGCTATTTTTGTTTTCTCTTCATCCTTTTTTCATGATTTTTACTATTTCTTCCTTTTTCTTTTCTCCTTCTTTGCGAGTTTTCCCTTTCTTTCTTCTTTATCTTGTCGTTTTATTTTATTTTTCCTATTTTTCTTGTCTCTTTTTGCTTTTTTCTGTTTTCTCTAATTTTTCCTTTTTTCCTCTTTTTACTTCTTTCTTTCTTTTTCTTGACTCTTTTTTCTTTTTGCTTGTCTATTCCGTTTTTTATTTTCTTCTCTTTTCCGATTTCTTCTTTTTCTTATTTTATTTTCTTATTCTTTTTCTTTTTAGTTATATCTTCTTTGTTTCTATTTTTCTTTCTTTTTACAACTGCTTCGTTTTTAGTTTTCGTCTCCTTCTTTATCTTTTTCTGTTTGCTTTTACTATATTTAACCTTTTTTTTATGAGAATGGTATAGAATTTACTAACCTTCAGGTATTGCGTCATATTCGCATACATTTTCCTGTTTTCAGTTGGCTCGCGTTAGAACAAGTGTTCTACCGATTGTTCATTGTCTGTTGGTGGTAGAATTTTGAAAGGAGGCATGACACATTACCATAAATGAATGATAGATACTTAGGCAAATATCAGAGCAGTCTTTAAGTGCGTCTTCATTGAACGATTTGCAAAAGAACGCACTTGAATAGGATATCATACATGCGCGGGAAGAGAGAAAATTAATAAATGATAACGCATGCGTGTTCTTATTACTTAATAACGCGTGGATGGGTTTGTCTACAGTCAGATTTAAACATTAAACTTCTGAAAGTTCAAAGAGTACTTATTCTATGACACATACATCGTTGAATTAAATGAAATGTTTAGTGACAGTTTTACTCTTTTATGTGTCGTGTCCCTTCAAAACGAGGATGATCATGGATTTCGATAACTTCCTGTCTTTTCTATCACTTAGCAAAGTTTGTCGTTTTACCATTCCTCTCACTTCCTGTTCTCCCAACTATTTATGTTTAAGTTTGTTATGTAGGTTTCTCTCTTCTTCCTTCTGTTCTTCTTGACCTCAATATGTCTCATGAGTGTCAAATTATCCAAGCCTTCTTTCCTCATTATGTGCCCTAGAAATTTCAACTGTCTCTTTCTGATTCTACGTAGAACTGTTTTTTTTTTTGTTATCATTTTCTTCAAATTATGCTCCGACCATTTTATTCATAGCATCCTTCTGTAGGCACGGTAAAGGATAGCGGCTCGGATTGAGAGCGAGTTCGAATTTCGAGTTGAATGCTATGTGTATTTCACTTACGTGCGGATACCCTTGGGAAAGGTATGAATCCTTTTCTTCTCCCTTCAGCTATGGGTAAATAGGCTTCTGTAGCCTTGGGTGGCAACTTATGTAGGAGAAAGTAACTCTGAATTCAAAAGTGTATGGAGCCCTGGCGTAGCACATACTATACAGATAAAGGATCGTTCGCATTAGCTCTAAGAACGCGACTCTGCTCGAATGATGGTGATAAGAACCACGTACCTGTTGGCTCAAATCTTCTCTTCATTTATGGGATAATATTATCCAACACTCACTGCTACTAATATTCACTGCTATATAGGAGAATTGATATTACATACACCCTTGTGGAAATTAATTGAAACAAAACGAACAATTCCGTTATTATTTACTTTTCCGTATTTTCCCAGTGAAACATGACCCGATGCACATGTTAGTACTTCGTATGTCCATTCCACGAAGTCGTTCCTAGCAGACTGACCACAGATTGGATTTAAATCAGGAGAATTTCCGAGCCAGTCTGTAGTAGATTTGCTCACTGGTAACGCTTGCCATTGTGTTCGTGCAACGTTACAATTTTCGTACGCTTCCTTAGAGTAACGTCCGCCGTATACAATGGCCGTAGGACAACTAATCGATAGTCGAGACAATAGTGTCTGGCGTGATGAAAATCTGTTGCAATCGCGGATGATGCAATATTTTTCAAGGCGAAACAAATTTCATCAGACACCCCGAAAATAGATTTATATTGCTGCACACTACTGCAAATGACAGAATCTGAGGAAAAAATAGAAATCGATTCACTCAGGTGGGTCTAAAACTGACCGTAAGGTGAAAGCAGGGAAACTAAAGCGGTTGTTTCAATTAACTTGCACAAGAGTGTAGAAGCGATTCTGAGAGAGTTAGAAGTCCTACCAGGATTCATTAGTGGGGGCACAATCTTAACAACATAAGATATGCATATGACCCAGTGTTGATAACGGACATAGAAAAGAAACTACAAGAACTACTACCAAAAGTAATGAAGGAAATCGAGTAAAAAGGACTAAACATCAGTTGCAAGAAGTGAAAATGCATGTTTGTTAGCAAAGGGAACAACCCAACCTGCAAATTTCAAATTGGAGGGATCAAAATCAAACAAATACAGTAATTACAATATGTGGGAAGGGTGCGACACAGAAATCCGAAGGCGTATTGGATTAGCGAAAAGATGCCTTCTAAATACTAAGCAAAGTATTATAAAAAATTTCGTTAAAACAAAGAAAAGTGTGCTGAACTGTTACGTAATATCAGTCCTCCTATATGGCAGTGAATGCTGGACATTTTCCGCAGAGATGAAGGAGAGACTTGAAGCAACACGAATGTTCTACGGGAGGAGGGTGAGAATACCATGGACCGAACATGTGAGCAACGATGAAGTTTTATAGAAAAAGGAAACCAAAACGACAGTCATACTTACCATAAAAAAGAGACAGTTTAAATTTCCAGGGTACATAAAGAGGAAAGACGGCTTAGAAAATTTGATGCGCAGAGGACAGACTGAAAGCAAGAGTAACAGAGCAACAACAACGCATTACTTATCTAGAGAGCTTGTGTAAATGGCCGACAGAACAGGGTTTAGGAGAGGTAGCAAAATAAAATTAGTTAAGAACTACAAAAGACAGGAAATTGTGGAGAGGCATGATCGCTAGTTAATTTCTGCTAATTAAAGACAACACCAGCTAACTAAAGAATAACATGTTATTTGGATCTTTCGTATTTAAAATTACTTATTTATTTCATTCCTTTTCGGATTTTGGTGACATATTTTTCATTGTCTGTTCAAACGCTTGCCAGATAGTTAAATTTCTGGACTCGCTTGCTTTTGAAGTCTCCAACATGTCTCATTTCTTATATGAATAGATGAAACACTTTTAAAAATAGCATTTCATATTTTACTTAATATTTGTTAGTAAAGCCAACTGATTTATACAATATGTATATAGGGTGAGATCGATAAATTGTCGTCTATATTACGCAAAAAATGAAAAAAAAATAACAGATATATTTACCAAAATTACACAAAAATATCTTGAAACACTAAAGAGTAAATTTATTCAATAAAATTGTCATTAGCTTCAGCCACAGCCTCAAGACAACTTCGGAATCTCCTGCGGTCTCCTTGTTTAAGTTGGTGAATGTTACCATAATCCTTATCCTTCAGACTGTTTGGTGTTACAAGGAGTTTTATTGGTCTCTCGCTCAACTGCGCCCCACGCATAATAATCAAGGGGGTTGCAGTCCAGGGAGTTAGATGGCCAGATGTAATAGGTGATATGGGCGCAGAAATTCTCTGACAGCCATGACAGAATTTTCCTACATGTGTGGCATGATACAAAGTCATGTTGCCAGACATAGGGTCACCCAGCAGACACCATCTTAACCCAAGGCAGCACTACCTCCTCAAGGCACTTGAGTGGGCCCCTGTGTTCAGACTGAGGCCCTCACCAACAACCTCGGGGATTCCTTTCTTATTAGAACGATCAGAGGAGTTTTCCAAGTTTCTGTACCTTGGTAATCAACATTAAACTCATAGAACTCTTTCCGAATCCTCTTCACTTTTCTCAACTTGACACCAAAACTCTCTGAAACGTTCATAATGGAGCTTCCGGCGCGAATACCAAGCAGTACAGTATGCTCTTTTTTAGTATCGCTCAACTGACACTTCTATACTGTCCAGGCCACAAAATCAAAATCACAAAATCATGCGCGAAATTAAAAATATAAAATGGCGACAATTTACCCTGTATATAAAGAAACCATTCAGTCAACAATTTCGTTAATAAAATGCGAAAAGATGGTGTAGTTAATTACCCCAAAATAATTACGACAGTCTAGGTTAGAAAGTTGTTCACTAAACTGTTGTGTCGTAGGAACAGTCAGGCGTTGCAGTTTTAAAGCTTTAAACCTAACGTCTGTTATTGACTGAATAATAGTAAATTTTCAATACTTCAAATACCAAGCTGATATCATTTCGTCATCGCCGATCGAACCCAGAGTTTTCTCCAGACCCAATGAACGCTGGCACTCTCAATGAGGCTCCATGCTATTGGGCTTCAAGTTCACACCCAACCTCAAGTGAATCTCTTAAATACAAACCATTATTAAAACTGCTGGAAAATAATCGTTTCAGTCTACCGCTCTAGAAAGGACTTCGCCTTCGATAATGCATTATCTTTACAATAGCCAGATTGGGCCAACCATGAGGCATTACTGTCATTCCTGGTCTGCAGCTGCTCAATCCTCACTTTTCAGACATGACATATTTCAAACTTATTCTCCACTTTACAACATATTTCCCACAGTCGCAACGTCGAAAACCTATCACTATTCTGTAGCTATTTCCATGGCAAATGTTCAGATAATCTCAACTCATTCGTTCCGACGATTCCCAAAGTTAAAGCTAAGACTTGCCTCACTACTTTCACGGTATCGATTTACCTTTATTTTGTCCGTAATATAATTGTAAGGATGAAGTTCAACTCAGCTTTTATCTAAGAACTACATTTGAAACAGACTCCTGAGAATAATAAAAGTTAGCAATATTGGATAATAAGAAAAACTTAGCAATCCTGGAGAATAAAAAAAAACAATTCGAAATATCGAAGAATAAAAGAAGTTACCAATATTGTAGAATAGAAAAGTTAGCAATATTAGAAAAATAAAAAATTAGCAATATCGAAGAATAAAAGTTAGCAACTTTGGAGAATAAGGAACAGTAGAAATATTTGAGAATAAAAAATAAGTTAGCAACATTGAAGAATAAATAAAAGTTATCACTATTGGAGAATAAAAATAAGTTAGCAATATTAAAGAACAAAAACGTTAGCAATGTTGGAGAATAAAAGAATTTGTAGTGGTAAGTTAATACGCATTTGTAGATGTCTGTTTATTGCCCCGTGAATCACATGACAACACAATATATATTTAACGCAAAATACCACGAAACTTGAAATACAAGAAGAAAAAAATGGTTTTAAAACAATAACATTTATATTTATTTTTATGTATATTATGTATTTTAACCGGCCTGCGAAGGCATTTTGACCGGCTCGCGAGCCTGATTACCAATGACTCTATTTTTAACATGAGAGACGAGGCTTTCATCTTTTTATGACCCTTGGCTACATTAAAAAATAACAGAAGCGAAAGGAACGATAAAGTGAAAGAGGCCAGGCAGGGACTGACATGCGAGGTAGCAGAAATCTAAAGACAGTTAAACATACGCGCATTATACATACATGCCTCATGAATGTGTGGATGATACCGCATGTGTACGTACGTAAGTGTATATGATGTGCATGCGTAGGTTAAAGTTTTGTTGGTGTTATGTACCTTAGAGTGTGAAATATTTTTATCTGGGCTCACAAAAGCTAAATTAATCATAAAGCTGATAAATGCTGAATAAACTGTAGCTTTAGAAGAATATTTCAAAGAGAAAAGTTCTTGTTGCATGTTTGGAAATTTAGAAAATTTCGTACGTACGGGCATGCGTGAATATGCTTTTAGCGTCTGACCGCACGTGGTCGAGACGAGAATCCTTAAGGTCACATCTTCACAGGAAAAGGGAAGAGTAGAGAAGAGAAAGCAGCAAGCTTGTGTCTATTTATAATTAATGTAATCACGTGACAGGCTCACAGAAAATGGCGTGAAAACTTGACTTGGTCACGCACTGGAAAAATATTTGTACGTGGGTGGATTGCAATGCCCACTTGTGTGTTTATTGACCAATTAGAAGCTGATATTTCCTGAAAATATTTACTAAGCTGACTAGCCTCTCTGATCCACTTTTTGCACAAAAATGTACAAAATTCAACATTGATAAGAAAGTGGTAGCGGGATGCTACAAATATAATCATACTGTAGAATAAAAAAAATAGAAATATTGAAAAACAAAAAAAGTTAGCAATATTAGAAAATAAAAAATCTTAGTAATATTGTAGAATAAAAAGTTAGCAATATTGCAAAATAAAAAAGTTAGCAATATTGAAGAATCTTTTCAGTAGTATTTGTCTAAAAATGTGCATATGCCTACATCACATTGAATCACCGGTTCTCGTACAATTACAAATGTTAAGCAACGTCGAGTCAGGTAAGTACCTAGATGGGTAACCGCTCGGAAATACCTTCTGCTAAAGCTTGTATGTGTGTTTGATGTAATGGATAACGGCTTGGAATTGGAAATGGGAGATTGGTGTTCCAATTCCAGTCGGGTTCGTTATATTCACTTCCGCACAAATACCCTTGGGAAAGGTGTGAATTCGTGTATTCCTCTCCAGCTATGGGTTAATTAGTAGGGTTTGTATCAGTAGATCATTATTATCGCCAAAAGATTTTTACAATCTGAAAATATTCTCTGGCTTTAAATAACCTGCAAAGCAATGATAAGCCGTAAAAAACCATCCATCACCTAAAAATGAAGACTGTGCAGCAAGGGTCGGCAACCTACGACCCGCGGGACAGATCCGGCCCGCGAAAGCATATTAACCGGCCTGCGGAGGCATTTTGACCGGCCCGCGAACATGATTATCAATGACTATTTTTAACATGAGAGATGAGGCTTTCATATTTTGAACATGAGAGACGAGGCTTTCATATTTTTATGACCCTTGGCTGCATTAAAAAAAATAACAGAAGCGAAAGGAACGATAAAGTGAAAGAGGCCAGGGAGGGACTGACATACGAGGAAGCAGAAATCTAAAGACAGTTAAACATACGCGCATTATACATATGTACACGCATGTGTACGTACGTAAGTGTATATATTTGTACTCGTATGTATGGGTATATGTGCTTCGTTTTTGTTTGATGTATGTGTGTGTGTGGTTCGTTTGTGGAACAATTTTCAATAACAGTTTCAAACCTACACGTCATAATTTCATCTATTTCACTTCGGTTGATTTTTTTCACTTTGAAGTATTTTGACGTTCCTTGAGGAAAAGTAATTTTAGATTTTCTTTTGTTTTTCTGATTTCTCAATGTTTATTTTCATTATGGTTTTAAATATTTAGGTTGACAGGGGTCTGCACATGTAATTTTCCTTAATTTTTGATTAATGACCTTCGTCCGGGCCGCGACCCGTCATTATAACACGATCCGGCCCGCGGGGTCGAATGAGTTGCCGACCCATGCTTTACGGGATGTTTTGTTTAGAAAAAGAAGATATTAAATAATGTAATTTTGTTTAAATCAGTAAATTTTAAATTTCTACAAGCATTGCCATATTTTGCTCGGTTAACATTCTCTCAGTTTGTCTTTATTTCTTTGATTTCAGGTTCGACACACAATTCTCACAAAGTTAAACAAGCGGACCAGCGAACCACGTTTCCAGAACAGAAGCGCAACGACTCGTTGCTCCCGAATTTCCACGGTGAGTGTCCAGAGACATATCGTTTCACCGACCCTGTCCGGCAGTAATATGCACCAAGAATTGCTGACACCCCGAGTATCGTGGGAACTACGACCTTACACCGAGCAGCTCCATCGGCGACAGAAGCCTGACTCTATTCAGCGACAGTGATGCTGACAATGACACTTGCTACACGCAAGTCTCGTTCAGAGATACTCACATATGAACTTGTCACAAGAAAAAAATGAAGACATAATAACAGCAAGCTGGTGAAAAAAAATATATATATATATATATATATATATATATATATATATATAGTGTTTTCGATGTGTGACATGTAGAATTCGGCGAACGTAGGACCTTGAGGAGAACCCATAGATACGCCGTCAATTTGGGTATATGTTTCTTTATCTTGTGGGTCGTAGAAGGGAACTAGTGTGGTGCATATTAATAATAGTTTTTAGGATTGTATGTCTTATAGCAGGAAGAAGAATTGGGGGATGTTATACTTAGTAAATACGTCTATAACCATCCTTCAGTTCCCCCCTCCTACCACAAAACATACAATCATAGAAAAACTATTGCTAATATACCCACACAAGTCCCTTACTATGACCCACAAGAAAAAATATATGCCCAAATTGACGGCGTATCTAAGAGTTCTCCTCTAGATCCTGCGTTCACCGAATTCTATGTCACACATCGAAAATACTATATATATATATATATATATATATATATATATATATATATATATATATATATATATATATATATTGAATAATGTTTTGATACCACAAAACAAATATAATGATTTAAAGAAAATGAATTTCTTTTGTATGACCATTTTTTTTTTTTTTTTTTTTTTTTTTTTGCAGGACCTAGGTACCTTTCGGCCAACGCTTCATCAGGGTCTTTCGTTGGCAAATGATTTTAAAGAAACAATGAAAATGAAAAGAACGCCAAAATGGTATGGTTGGAACACGTCTAAAATTTTACGAAGATATATATACGTAAAATTAAAATAAATTTACGATTAAAATAAATGCGTAAATAATAAATTAATAATAATGAACCAACCTGAGCAGTAAAATAGAAAAATAAGTTGCTCATATATCAAAAAATAAATTTGGCCCAGGTCTTTGCCCTATTTATCTGAAATTACCTTGGCTAGGTAGAAAATGTAAACTTTTGACTGATAAAGTTTCGGATGTTGTTTCTGCTACCTTCTTTTCGGCCAAGGTACGTGTTGTCTTTGGTACTCGTACTGTTTTTCCGTCTTTTTCCAAGGATCGCTTGCCCTATCATAATAAAAGTTCGATTATATATAAATTTAAATGTCAGTGCGATGCTGAATATATAGGGCGAACATGTCTTCGTTTGGAAACAAGAATCGGACAACATGTACCCAACACATTAAATTAAATTTAGATAATCGCATTCGTGTTTCGCAATCAGCTCACGATTCGGCGATCGGGCAACACCTATTAGAAAATGAGTCATGCTCAAAACGTTTCACAATGGACTCGTTTTCAATTATATGCGTAGGCAGGTCCAAATATCATCTGTCTATTTTGGAAGCCATCTGTCTCAAATTATTTAAACCATCGCTTTCTAAACAAAAGAAGAATTTTTCACGATCGCTAAATTTATTTTTTTTTATATGAGCAACTTATTTTTCTATTTTACTGCTCAGGTTGGTTCATTATTATTAATTTATTATTTACGCATTTATTTTAATCGTAATTTATTTTAATTTTACGTATATATATCTTCGTAAAATTTTAGACGTGTTCCAAAATCCATACCATTTTTGGCGTTCTTTTCATTTTTCATTGTTTGTTTAAAATCATTTGCCAACGAAAGACCCTGATGAAGCGTTATTCTAAGGTACTTCAGGTCCTGCAAAAAAAAAATGGTCATAAAAAGAAATTCATTTCTTTAAATCAATATATATATATATATATATATATATATATATATATATATATATATATAATCTTCAACCAACCGTGTAAAAGACAAAAAACACTTTTATTATGGCTTTTTGATTGCCCAAATCATTAACCTTTCTCATCAACTACAAATACTCATGAATGTACTAATTGTGTCGTTTCGTTAAATCTTTCAAATGGTATTGTCGTTAAATATTTAACATGCTGTCCTGTAGCCGAATCAATGGTTTAAAACTTTATCGGGTTAAAATAGGAAAGCACATTGATTTAAGTTTTAAATATTATCTATATTAACCCATTTAACGTCATTTTGTGGGGGAGTGAAGGATATTAATGGGTCATAAGGAGAGCATAACAATCCTAACCTCTTCAAGTCAAGGATCAATTGTTATTCATCCTCCCTATCCTCATAATCTTTACTTCCTTCTATTTCTTATTGCATTCATATCCCACATTGCATTCATCATTACAATTTTAACAGGAGCGGTCTACCTTGAAGGGCTGTCTTATAATGGGCGGAAAAAAAAGAAAGCTATTAAAAATTCTGAATTGTTATAAACCTATTATTAATAGAGATTTTTTTTTAACTTAGTAATTGATAGCGTCTCTTTAATGCTATAATTAATACCGGATTTTTAATTGGTTTTTATAATTAATGCTGCATCTTTATTTGAAGTTTTAAAATTAAAACTGGATTTTTAATTGGAGTCTCATAATCAATACTTGATTTTTAATTGATTTTTATAATTAATGCCGCATCTTTATTCGAAGTTTTAAAATTAAAACCGGATTTTTAATTGGAGTCTCATAATTAATACTTGATTTTTAATTGATTTTTATAATTAATGCCGCATCTTTATTCGAAGTTTTAAAATTAAAACCGGATTTTTAATTGGAGTCTCATAATTAATACTTGATTTTTAATTGATTTTTATAATTAATGCCGCATCTTTATTTGAAGTTTTAAAATTAAAACCGGATTTTTAATTGGTGTCTTATAATTAATACTTGATTTTTAATTGATTTTTTTATAATTAATACAGGATTTTACGGTGGACATTAATAGGTTAATATTTCAATGTTTATTCGCATCACTGTCGAAATACAAACTTTTCTGAAGACGATGCGATTCAACATCGAAATATTTCGGAAATTATCAGCAGTTTCTTTTTTAAACAATATTGCTCCGATAACTGCATCTCTTCTTTATATACTCGCAGCTGATAAACGTTTCGACCGGTCCATTGTTCAGCCTTCGCCAGGTGTAATTTTTTCCCAGAGGGAAAGGACATTTTTTTCTCGTGTACAACACTTGATAAGAGCTTAAGAATAGATCGGCTGAAATATGTTAGCAACCAGAAGTAGACGAAGAGGGGGTTCGCCTTTCCTAGTAAAATTGTGTATATTAAAGACACTTTTCAAAATTATATGCAGGCTGCAATGGATAAATTGTCATCTAAATTGCGCAAAAATGAAAATAACACTGAAATCTCGTTTTAACAGACATATTTCACCAAAATTACACAAAAATATCTTGAAATACTAAAGAGTAAATTTATTCAATAAAATAGCCATAAGCTTCAACCATGGCCTCCAGACAATTTCAGAATCTCCTGCAACTCTTCTGGGCGATTTCCTTGTTTAAGTTGGTGAATGCTGAATAAAACTTGCGTTCAATACATCTTTAATGTTACAAGGTGCTTTGTTGGTATCTCGCTCATCTGCGCCCCACACATAAAAATCAAGCAGGCTGCAGTTCAGGGACTTAGATGGACAGATGTAACAGGTGATATGGTCGCAGAAATTGTCTGAGAGCAATGACTGGGTACTCCTGCTTATGTGGCATGGTGCAAAGTCATGTTGCCATACATAGGATCACCCAGAAGCCATCTTGGGCAGCACTACCTCCTCAAGACACTTGATGTAGGCCCGCGTGGTGACTCTGAGGACCTCAACAGCAAATTCAGGAATTCTTTTCTCATCAGAACGATCAGAGTGAGTTTTTCGATCGGCTGTACCTTTGTAATCACCATTAGAATCATCCAGCTCTTTCCGAATCTTCTACACTGTTCTTAAATTGATACCCAAGCACTGAAATGTTCGTACTGGAGCTTCTGGTGTGAATTCCAAGCAGTATAGCATGACATTTCCAAATTTCTGGTGGAGTGAATTGCGTCATGGTGCTCTTTTTCTCACAGACGCTGCCCAACTGACCCTACTATACTGTGCAGTCGACAAATTCAAAAACAAACAACGCGCATGCGCAAAACTAAAAATATAAAATAGCGACAATTTTTCCCATCGCACTTTGTATTGGTCCTTCTTTTCTTTTCATTTTTTATTTTAAACTACTGTTCGACTCCCTTTATTTTGATTATAACTTTGTCTGACGATATTAAAAGTAATAGATTTCATTTTTTATCCGAAATGAAATAGGAAATGAAAGATTTTACTGCCGTACATAAATGCAATTTAACACTTTCACAGCTGCATTTGCATAACATTGTTGCCTGGCTATGCTGTTCCATTTACTGAAAATATATAACGCATAGACACCACCATTTCCGTTTCGATCCAATACTCTACAGTCCAGACTAAGCTAAACGACATACCAACACAAATTAACATTAAAATACATCACAAACAAGTCGCATTTTACGCGACTACATGTTTGATCTTGTTTAAAAATAGCACTAAGCGCTAGTTAGTTTATGACACAAACGCTAGAGACCGACATTTCACAATGTCGACAGCAGACAATATCACTTTCAGTAAAGATGTATAAATACATATACATCGACAGCAAAGGGTTTCGATAAAGGCGTATAAATACGACTCGAAAATGTATGTATACGCCGACAGCAGACAATGTGAATTTTGGTATTGACGGATAAATACGAGGTGAAAACGTATATATACATCGACAGCAGACAATGCGAATTAGTCAAGACGTATAAATACGACTCGTAAACGTATATATACGTCAGCAGGGGACATTATGAGTTTCGGAAAAAAACGTATTAATACATCTCGAAAACGTATATATACGTCAAGAGCAGCCAACGTAAATTTCGTACAGGTATAAGTACGTCTACAGCAGCAGAAGTGTTAAGAAAATTAACCGCATTGGTTAGGGATATTTGAATAACTGATTCTGAACTTTCATTCTGATTTCGCGGTTTTAATCTGACTTGGAAAAGTTATGTATGGAATAATTACCGTATTTTCCCGCTTACAAGGCGCTACGGCTTGGAAGATGCACCCAAATAATGGAAAGAAATTTCTAAGAAAAAAAAGTCATTCTCATGCAACAACACATTCACCATGCGTCCCTCACATACTGGCGCCATGTGTTGTTTACATTAATCACTCGTTCGAATTTGTTTGTATGGCAATGACATACTATTCAAGAGCAGAAAGCTCCAACTGCTGCAGTAAACAGCATGTTTAAGCTTGTGGCTCAGCTCCAGGAAGACTTATAGTCTTGGAAATACTTGTAACAGCCAAGTACTGATGTTACATCATATTTAGATACATAGCTAAAATAATCGTGTAAATTAGGCTGAATTAGATGGTTAAAATTATAATGTGACTCAACGTACAAATCCACGTCAAGCCTAGACCGTCCAAGCTTACTTGAACCTGGGCGTTGCCTAATATTCGTCTTAGAAGGCGCACACATATTTTTCAGGGTATTTTTAGGAAAATAGTGAGTCATTTAATCCGGAAAATACGGTAATTATCAGAGTAAAAAGAATACAAGATATACATAAAAAAAATGATAGGAACAATACCAAATAAACATTATGAATAACTGTTTTAGTTTTCTAATATCTATTATAGGAAAATCGGCAGCAGAAAAAGAATGTTTATTCATTAAGACGAATAAGAGAAAACACTAATTTTTTGTACAATAAATAGATATTTACTCTTCAAACACATTCAATGAGGATTGAAGACACAGTTACGGCATTCAGGATTGCTTCCATGTAATCATCTCCAAAGCAGTATAGATATACACAAGGTTTATCCCTGTCTATATAGTGTAAAAATACTTTAGAGACAAAATACGCTACTAATCAGACACCTGGAAATCATTTGCCAAGGTCTGTTGGATATAGAGTCGAGAACAAATTGATCAGCCTCCCCCGTGAAAGTTTGTTTTTAAATTATTTTTAAAGTGCTGTTTAACGGAGTCAGTAATTTTTTTAAACATAGCGTTTCTAAATATACTAATTTTATTTAGTAAGCTCATGTTATTATATTTTGCACACAGAAACGAAATTAGTTCACAAAACTACCAAGGTCAAAGTTATTATCCCGCTTCCCAAATGATAATTGTCGTCTATCCTTAATTGCTGATTAAGAACCTACAACTGATTGGCATAGTTTTAAAAAAAGCTTTAATCACTTCTCTTTAGGAATCCCAGCCCGTCTTTGTAAGAATCCTTCAAGCTCTCAGTGCTTTGAAAGTCTTCTGGTGTGAACCCTTGTCTACAGTTCACCTCACATATTCTCTATGGCATTTAATTTAGGATCACTCAATAATATCCGCTTTGTCTTTCTGGGGATAGTTCCTCATTATTTGCGCGTCAGTGAATATAACTAAACAGACTGAAATTGGAACACGGCTCTCCGAATTTCAATTCCGAGCCGTTATCTTTCCAGTCATTGTCCTACTGAAAGACAAAACGACAATCCAGACCAAGTTTTGTTGTTGACTTACTTCTATCAAAAATCTAACTTTCTTTTTCTTTCTTCATGATTATTTCCCCCCACACAAAATTCCTACATCCGGACGCACCGAAGCGCACACACACAGCTTGATATTCCCGACTACTATATTTCAATGGGCACCTCGACGTGGTATAATGGTTAAAAAGCGTGTCTTGCTAGATCAATTACGACTGAGTAGTGAGTTCGATCCTCACTGGGTGCCCCATACTTTCGGCCTTGTGCCACATCTAAGCTACGCTTGGAAAGTCACATCTAAGGACATCTAAGCTCCTTTAGAAATCTAAAAAGCATCATTATGGAAGAAAAATCACTACTACTATATTTCAATGTGGGAGGTGTTCTTTGACATCTTATAACCTTTCATTCTCAAATATAAAAGCACTTATAACAGTGTCCAACGTATTTATGGAGGTGTCTCCGTCAGCAGAAGGGAGATTTTCTTGGAAAGGGTTGAATGGAATATATCCATTTGGAGTAGGTAAACCACTGTGTTCATAGACATGGTATATAAAAAAGTAAAGGAAACATATCCATTTGTGTTCAAACATGAAAAAAAAAAGAAAAGAAAGAAAGAAAAGAAAGAAAGAAAATGTTGTAACCTAGAAAGGGTTACAGAATGAGGAATAACAATTCATTGTAATATAAACTGAAGTACCATATTTTGATTTAAAAGAACTGATACGACGTGCAATTTTTTGGGACAACAACTGAGACATTATTCTACTTAATGAACTATTTGGTTCATGCCACATTGACTGATAAACTCCTATAACAAAAAATTCTCAAATTGCCATATTATTAAAAAAAAGCACCCACAAAATTTTTTTTAAATTTCAACCTTAGCATTGCGACTGCACACTCCACAAGATTGTATCCGTTATCAATAACACATATTTCGATTTGCATTATATTTTTTCGTCTTGGATACTGCCTGAATTTTACGAAAAACAAAATAATTTCCATGCCTGAGAATGACTGAACGTACAGTCGAAAGTACTTGCGTATTTAAGGAAGATCTAATAGAGTTTATAATTTTAAAAGACAAGGATCATAACATTCATCGAGTGATTGGTAGGTTAATGCATCTTTAAAATTTAGTTGGGATTTCGCCATTTTATATCATTAAGTTTACTAATTTACTTTTTGTATGAATCATTCATTGTAATATAAATTGAATTTCAACAAACAGGCACGCACGCACACACACACACACACACACACACACATACACATATATATATATATATATATATATATATATATATATATATATATATATATATATATATATATGTATTCGATGTGTGTATATATATATATATATATATATATATACACACACACGCATCGGGAATGCATACACACATATATATATATATATAGAGAAATTGATGACAATTCATGCAATCATCTCAGATTTTCTTTCTCGAGTTTTTTAAAAAATAACCCTGCAAATGATATAATATGATTGGTAAATTTAATTTGTCTTGTCAGCTTTAAATGAATTATTTTAACGACTTCATCATTTTCAAAAGATGCTCTTAATTGTACGATATTCATGTATGAAGAGAAATGTTTAATATGAGTTTTTCATTGTATATGTGTCAAACATCTTTCCCGATATTTGACGCTATTCTATACAGGTAATCAAAATATTCGTGCTGTTTTGTTTGTTTTTAAATCATTTCACTCCAAGCATGGCGATAATGCCACTAAGACGCATGGAGTCACTGAGAATGAAAGGGTAAACTTTAGAAACAGTCGGAAACACAATTCTGTGCAAGAAACAA
The DNA here is from genome assembly GCA_903632075.3 of Acanthosepion pharaonis. Lineage (NCBI taxonomy): Eukaryota > Metazoa > Mollusca > Cephalopoda > Sepiida > Sepiidae > Acanthosepion > Acanthosepion pharaonis. Next base: position 503,587 of record CAHIKZ030000375.1, on the reverse strand, counting down.
TGAATAAACCTCCATCCTGGTTGTTAGATACAAAACCAATGACTATGTACGAAGCAAGATCAAAAGTCTTGTGAGCCGACAGGAATCTCTCCTCGCCACTATTAAGCATCGGATGATGTCATGGTTTGGTTACATTACACGGGATAACAGCCATTATGCAAGGCGGACCCAAGCGGAGGAGGGCAACGCAAAAGCTGGTCAGACAACATCAAAGAGTGGACGGACATGACAATGCCGCAACTGTTGAGAGTCACAGCCGACTGACCATCCTGAAAGAGGTTGTCTGTTTTCTCCTACCCTTAAGACGATTGAAGCAGTCAAGAGGCTAATGATGATGATGATGATGACGATTATGATGAGCGTTCAGATGAATCTTAACAACATAAGATACGCAGATGACACTATGGAAAACTCTTAGAAAAGATAGCTAAATAGCTATTTAATATATAAACACTTAAACGTTGTTCCATATAAAGAAAAAATCCGAATGAGTCAATTGCTTCATCCACCGCAAGGAAAGTTGGCTCCCTGTGCCGCGCTAGGAAATTTTTCTCCCCGGAATCGATCCTTCAGATCTACAAATCAACAATTCGCCCTTGCATGGAGTATTGCTGCCATATATGGTCTGGAGCCCCTTCTGCTTGCCTCGGGGTTCTTGATAAGCTCCAGAGGCGGATATGCAATATAATTGGCCCTGTTCTGGCATCTCGTCTACAGTCGCTCTCTCACAGACGCGCCGTCGACTCTCTCTGTCTTTTTTACAAATACTTTCATGGCAATTGCTCCAAGGAGATGCATTTGCTGGTTCCCAGACTTCATGAATTCAAGCGCCCTACGAGGCTGGCATCCCGCTCTCACCTTTTCACTGTCGAAACTTCTAAATGTAGCCGTCTCTTCTACTCCAATAGCTTCATATCTCGCACCTCTCGCCTGTGGAACTCCCTTCTCTATTCCAGTTTCCCTGAGAGCTATAATCTCCAACTATTCAAATGTAATGTCAATCGACATCAACAGTTGCCTTGATCTATCCACTATCCTTCTCCTCATCCTTTCCTCTATCACTCCTATCTGATCTTGCTCCAAATCTTCTGTAACCCCTTGCGTCCTAGAGGCTTCCCGCCTTGCTTGGGGTGAAACGCTTTAAAAAAATGTCGTTTTAGATTAAGAAGAAATTTAAAACAACAGAGACATTGTTCTACCGACGATTGTAAGACAGCAATTTAATGAGGTACAGTAAATATTTCCGCCACAAACGAAGAAAGTTAAGACAAAGAAAATTATCACGAGAAACAATGTGCTAAATTGCTATGTAATATTTAATCTGCTATGTGGCACCGAATGCTGGATAATCTCCTTCCTGATGAAGAATAGATTTGAAGCGATACTGACTTGGTTCTACCGACAAATGTGTCACGGAAAGCTTTCATGAAACGTTCAACATCCATAAAATCCATACTAAAAAAATCTAAGATAACCTCAGCCGATGTAACTCAAGTCTTTCACTCTCACGCCAAACATCCCCCCTAACAACACATGGACACAACCAGACAAAAACAAAAACGCCCTCTAGACACACGCAAATTACCCAAATCGGCAAGCTCAACTAGAAATATGATACACAGACACGTCAACATTTCACTACCATCTTCAGGAATTGTACACACCGACACTACCAAGGCGATATTAACACCACAAGACGTGAGTCTCTCTGACCAATGAAAATCTAAAAGATCCGAAACTTTCTCTTCCATAATGCATTTCCAGAACAAATTTCTGATGAAGCTTATGTAAAAGCGAAACGTGTTAAATTCATAAACGCTTCCTAATTTTTCCTTAACCTATCATTCTCCGTCCTGGGTAAGACGATAAACTACATCAACGTCCTGGATAAGACGATAAACTACGCCCAACAGGAAGGCCTCTGATCAGGAGGCTACCTCTTAATTGCTAGTGTTCCCTGGTCCACCCTGACCCGAGGTGGTAGCACCTGTTAGGGTCCCAGCTATGGGCAAGTAGTTAACCCTCAAACTAGGGTCAAAACACTATGAAAATTTAAAAATAGGTGTTAATACCAGCAATTATTACCAGCGATGAATTTTTGAAGAAAAAATCATACATTATTACCAACAATACATTTTTGAAGAAAAAATATTACCAGCAATAAAAATCTTGTCGGCATTAAATAATCCATTGAGGTTGATATGCCATAAAACAAATCAACCTAAACCAAACTTATTATTCTGACATAGAAATCTAAAGACAGAAAAATAGCGAAAGACAGAAAAAATATCTTTAGAAACAAAGAATGCTGAAATGCAATGTAATATATAATCTCCTATATGATAGAGAATACTGGAGTATCTCCTCACAGATGAAGAAGAGGCTTGAACCGATAGAGACATGACACTGTTGATGAATACTGAGAATACTATGGATAAAATATAAGGACGACGATAAGGAACTACGAGGATACTTATATATTTTTTTAATCATTTCACCCCAAGTAAGGAAATAAAGCAAGGAGTTACTGGTTGTGAGAGAATATGCGAAAATAACATTATTAAGGAAAGAGAAAAATAAAAGAACAGGAATTAAGAAGACAGAAAATAACGATTGACATTGAATTTCAATTTTTGAAGATTGAAGTTAACAGTAAAGAAAGAAACCGGAAGAGAATTCTACAAGCGAGAAGTGCAAGTGAAGAAACTATTAGTACAGAACTTGCGGTTATATCTAGCCATTTCATGTCAAATGATGAGACCTTGTCGCCAATCTCGTACAGCGCTTACTTGTGTATATATATATATATATATATATATATATATATATATATATATATATATATATATATATATACAAGTATATGATTAGTGTATACGGAATAAATTACAATAACCAACAATTACTATTCTTAAAAGAGTGCTCAATACAGAGTAGAACGAATTTTGATTGGTTATTCCAGCTCATGTGACAGCGTTTCCCCTTACGAGGGGTGGTTAATTAATTTGAACCTTTTAAAATATTTATTCTACAACCTACATTCAACATCGTCACTTGATAAGACACTAGAGATGTTGAAACAAAATGCCTATTTTTGTAGTGATTTTATAACATATTTATGTTATAATTTTTAAATAAATAAGTATATATATATATATATATATATATATATATATATTCAAACAGGTTTGGTTAAATAATTTAGACATATGTCTAGGTACCATAGAGGAAAATACTATCAATATTTACAATCAGTGAGTTCTGAAACAAGTCGTAAGGAAAAAGGACTTGCAGAATAACATTTATAGGCCATAGTGAACTTAAGAGACACAATGGGAGACAACCAATAATCTACATAACAAATTTGCTGAAATAAATGGCAGAACAAGAAAAAAAAATGCATAATAAAGAGTCAAAAGTTATTTGAGCAACAAATAAACTTCCCAAGCTGGTCGATATCGGCCACCAGAGATCAATAAGACATTTTGGGAATCGAAAATTACTCGATTCGCGATTCGATTAGAATTGTTAACACGGGACCATATCAACATATCATCATTGTACTCTTTGGTAGACTTCCAAGTGTT